>JAPMOR010093755.1:20288-39133 GCA_026543865.1 Argiope aurantia | reverse complement strand
AATTATTAGGGGATTAAACTTTAAAAAATACAAAATTCAAATTTTTGTACGGACGCCTTACAAAAAAAATTTCTACTGAGTAAAATGTGCCCAATCCTCTAATAAGGTCATGTACAAAATTTCAGAATTTTATCATGAAAATTCTCAAAGATAAATTAAAAGTTCGAGAAGGATCAATCACAAATTAAAATGCAAATGTTTACAGCTTCAGTGCAGATGATGCGACGCAGGAATGCATCATAAGAAAATTAAATATGCATCATATATTTAGTTTTAAATACAAATTTTACTTTTAAATACAAAAATACTTTAAAATTTTATATCATGAATTACAGAATATAACTTAAAAATAGTACAGTCTGAACTTGTAAAAAATCTTATGTAATCTTTCCTTTATTTTATTATTTCTACACATTTTTTAACACTTTTGAGCCAATAAATAGTGAAATTATTATTTATTTATTCAGTCATTGCTTTCTTTGTTAATTTGTGTGCGACCCCTAAAACACAACATCCGACATGATTTTTTTTATCTTTGCGAACTAATATCCAAGCATCGAAGAGTGGCTTAAGTCAGCATTTATGTAGTTTCGTATCTTTGAGAAATTTGAGATAAAATGCTGAAATTTTGTACACAACTTTATTAGAAAATGTGGCACATTTTACTCATCAGGAAAGTTTTTGTACGGGTCCGTATAAAAATTGAAATTTTGTATTTTTTTAAAGTTTTATCCCCTGAAAACTTTAATTGATTTCATAGCAATTTGCACCTTTTTTTAAGCAACTTTGTATTTTACAGTATATGTCTACGATCAAAATTTCAGGAATAAAAACCGCGTCAAGGTTTTTGAGACACCCTGTATAATACCATAAGTTTATTGGAAATTAAAGGTTAACAAAAATTGTTCGCCCATTCGTATAATGTAACTGAATGTCTTAGAATCGAAGAGTAATTATAATACATATTTATGAATTTTTAAATTTGTAGTCTGCGAATGTAAAATTCCATTCTAATTCATTTAAGTAAATTAACTACTTTTATGCATTAGAATTATATTCTGAAACTTAAAAAATAGTTTAGAGGAAGATAATAGGCGGTGCTCAATTGCATTAAATTAGTTTCCAAAATTTTATTATTTCAAGAATATAATTATTTTTAATTTCAAATTATTATTTTTAACCGAAAAACGTGACGAATTTCTTTTAAATACAAGGAATCCACCAAGTAAACAGGAATGTGAATTCAAAATTCCTTTTATTTTCTTTAAACATCAATAATTTTGTTGAAAATGTTGTCAAAACGTTGGAAAGAATATTTAGAAGAAAAAAGTGCAGTCATAAACATTCACAAAAATATATTTATCGCGAAAAGAAAGAGAAATTACCTCAAAAATCATTCTCTTTTAAAGAAAAATTAAATTTTTCCTTTTGATTGTTGAGTAATATGATTTTTTTAACACTTCTTCACATTTTAAGTTCTGTTTAAAACAAACATATATCGACATACAATTCATTTGTTCTTTCAATATTCTGTACATCCATCCCAGTCACAAGATGATGCCATATATAATATACATTCTGGAATATATTATATAAACTCTATTTTTTATTCATGCATTTATCTTGCATGATTTTTCACCTCTATTTTTGCCTGAAAAAAAATTAGATGAAAAATAAGTTTTGTGTAGTAGAAACCTACCCAACTGTATATATTACGTTTACATTATTTTTTTTACAGTGAATATATTATTTGAAACAAGGCATTAAATTACATTGTTTTGAACAAAAACAATACAATCCATTTTTAACATATTATTAATAAAAAATAATAAAGCATTTTGGTATCTCCACTCTAATAATCATAAATTGACTTCCGCGACCCGCCCAAAGGCTTGCGGAAAAAACTGAATGATACGACCGTCGCGACAGCAACACTGGCAGGAATTGTGGTTGAGTCCTACAGTGTGCGTAGCGTTATGAAAAGTGATTAAATTTGAAAATCATTTTTAAGCACCTCAAAAGTGCTTAATTCTTAATAAAAGTTCTTAAAAGTGCTTAATTTTCTCAAGAATTGCAAAAAAGAAAAAAAAAAAAAAAAAAAAAAAAAGGAAGTGCCAACACGTATTAATTAAATTCAGTATCTTTTTTTCACCACCTCCTCTTTCTTCAATAATGTGCATTGTTGTTTATTGAAATATTGGGAAGGTTAACCCGAAGAGGCAATAGGAAATGCGTTCTGTATCATACTTGTTGCGACTTCGAAAAGCCTTCGATCATAAGGAGGATTCAAAGATAGTGAAGAATTTGTTTTAGTTTTCTTTGATAAATATATGTTTAACCTTTTTATGTATTTGTACTTTTTATGTATTTTATGTACTTTTTATGCATGTGCAAATTTGATCATTATTTTCGTTAATATTTCGTTTTAGAACAATCTCTTGTACAGCGTATTAAAGGGATTTACTATACTATGTATAATGAATTCTTACTCATTGAGTAAAATTCGAATATGATGAAATTTTTAATTAGAAGCCATAGATTTTCAATTATCGTAATTTTTTCATAGTTTTTTATTATTATTAATTTTCTCTTCTAATTGAAAATTTTTATTTGTTGGACCAATCTCGACAAAAAATCTACTAGATCTGGTACTTAAAATTTCAAAAGGTATCTATATATATTGTTTCGCATTGAAATCTCTGTACTGACAGAGGTTTGTCCTGATTGGCAAAGCAACGTGCAGTAGAAATAATTAGAGTTAGAAATGTAAAATGTGGCAGGAAGCTACTTCTGAGATATTAGAAAATCACTAAGAACGTATTTTTTGTAATTTAAATTAAAAGTTTAATAAAAAAATAAAAACAGGATTTAAACATGTTTTCGCCATATCATCAAAGCATATTATTGTATAAGAAGTATTTTTCGCCGTTTTAAGAGTTTAAAAAAGTTGTTTGAATGCTAATTTCACCTGAATGAATGCCTTTTGACCCTTCTTTTTCTTTCTTTCATTTTTTTAAAATCTTAATAATTTTTTTAAATCAATCTTGGACTCGATTTATAACAATGATTTTTTAAAATAAAATTGAAAATAATGTCATTTCTTCTTTAAATTGTGGGAGTCACATTAAACGCGTTGATGTTTTGATTTAAAAAAAAATTGCTTTCTTTGCTTTTCCAAACAAGTACAAAATTTTGAAGCAAAATTCAAAATTTTAAAGCAGTTGATTGAATAAGATTCTTCACTTCATAAATATTGTTAAATTTTAAGACAGTACAATATTTAGTCTCACAGTAGCTTCAAAAATTAATCTTTAAGAAATGCATTAAATGTCATTTTTTAAAAATTTTATTTTAATTTTACTTGTAACTACAAAGCTGAGTTTTTTTTTTTAAACTTTAATATGTTTCCATTATTTAGGAAAGTTAGCAATTTTGAAATAATTTTCATTTCTTCCTAAAATATGTAATCGCATTTTTCTTACTTTTTTAAAGCTAAAGTAATAAAATTTTATTTATTTTTGCATAGAGGTTAAAAAGTAGGTTTTTCTTAAATTTTCTAATTGTTAAACATTTAAAAAAAGCCCTCAACTCTTCATCAGAAATAAGAAGCGATAAAACACGTTTTTTTAGTCTGATCATTTCTTAACACTGTTATTTTTTTCTATTGAAATATTTGATTTGAAAAATTCAGTTAGAATATTGCCTTGTTCTATTGGCAGTTTCTGCTTGTTTTGCAAGTCTTATGATGGTTGCCATCCTGGTATGCTCTTAGTTTTTATGGCGGCAAATAAAATAACTTAAACTTCTAAATATGGCGAGTTAGAGCAGGAGGAAATTTTAACTGAAATCTCAGCCATTTCGAATTTCATTTGTTGCAGCATATATAAAAATCAAATACAAAATTTTTGATCGTGCTGTGCTTTTTTCTCAATGCCAATATCTAATCAGAAATGATGTATCAATCCAAATTAACTGGTAATTTGTTAAATTTAAAAGAAAAAATGTTGAAAAAGAAGTTTGATTTTTATTGTTAATCGTACAAAAGGTGATTGTTAATCGTACAAAAGTTTATTTAATTTTTTTTGTAATGATAAAAGTATGATCATTTTTATGTCAAAACCAAATACGTTTTACAATAGATGTTCCTACATTGTTGCAGAAATAAGTATTAAAATTATTATGTTATTGCAGAAATATCTTAAAATTTCAAAAATATTCGTTTAAAATTAATTAATTTCAAAAATTTCAATAAAAACAAAGCTTTATGACAAAACAGAACATTCCATGCTTAGAAAATAAGCAGGCTCACGTATGTATGTATGTAAAAGGTGCTTAATTTTTTTGGGTAAGGTGCTTAAAAAGAGCTTAATTTTTGAAGCATTTTCTCACTATGCACCCTGATCACTTTCTTGCATGTATGTAGGAAACGAGATTATATCAAATATTTCTGTTGCGCATTTTGCAACATCTGTAAATAGTTAGTTGTGTTTGAGAAGAATAAAGTAATGTGTTTTTGATTCTTTCAGTCTAATTTGATACCGATAAACCACACACATTTTGGTGCCGAAATATACTCGGGTTAGTCATACTAAACTTGTTTGTTTAAACTTTTGATACGAACCCGAATTATAATGTCAACCGTTAAAGAGAAACTTGATTTACTTAAACGTAAACGATCAATAATTCGCGCCACCATTACGAAACTGTTGACGAAACTGAATGATTCAACTAGTGAAAAAACTGATTTAGAATATAGCGTACACAAGACAAAATAAACGAACTAACTTTGGCCGACGATAAAATCCACGAACTGCTAAACGATGAAGACATAATGGAGTGCGAAAAATACACAGAAAATGCTCATTTAGCGATGTTTACTTATAAAATAAAAGCAAATACGAACGTCAATTTTTCCTCGCCAAGATCGCCAATATCTGACTGTCTGAATAACGCGCTACCGCAATAGCTGACGGCATAAATTACGTATTTGCGTCTTCAAACATTACAGTAAACTTACCTACAGTAAAAATAAATACGTTTTGTGGTGACATTGAAGAATTTCACTGCTTTTGGGAGCATTTCTAAAATTGCATCGACAAGAATGAAGGTTTGTCGCTTGAAATTGAAATATGGTAATAAGGATAAAATAATACAAACTCATCTCGGTTATTTAGAAAACCTAATATCTTTTAAAAATCCATCATCATTAGCATTAAATGAGTTATATATCGATTGTAATAGACGATTACGAGCGATGGATGCCTTAGGCGAAAAAACACAATCATACGGAAGAATTTTGGCTCCAAAAATACTCCGTGCTTTTCCACATGATATATGTAGCAATTGGGTTGTATACGCCAAACGTGAAAACTTGGCTGAAGGCGACATTACAAAATTGATGAAATTTTTAGCCGAAGAAGTTGAGGGAGCAGTTACTGCAAATAATATTAAAGGCTTATTAGTTTCAGAATATTCTATAAAATCCTCGTTAGAAAATTTCAATATGCGTTCTAAACCAGTTATTACAGGTTTAAAAAAAATCGCCTTTTTGCCCTTTCTGCGAAACTGCAGAATATTGGTCTCAACATTGCAACTCTGTGACGGATATAGACGCACGCATACAGAAATTGAAGGCTACCAACAGATGTTTCCTATGTACTAACCGTGGTCACGCCCAAAAAAATTGCTATCGTAAAGACAAATACTGCTGTCCCAAATGCAAGAAGAAACACCATTTATCAATTTGTAAAATTTCAACTGAGGAGCATTCTGCGACTGCATCTACAAACAAAATAGATATACTACTTAAGTCCAATTTTGTTCATTTGCAAGCTGCGCGAGTTTTCATAACGGGTCCAACTGGGATTACAAAACTTACATGTTGCCTTTTAGATGGTGGAAGTCAATGTAGTTTCGTCTCTTCTGATCTTGTAAACAATTTAAAACTTCCAGTTATTTGAACCAGACCTTTGGAACTTCAAGCTTTCGAATCTCAATCTAGTTTTATCCAAACGCGAAGACAAGTTAAATTTCAGTTATTAATCATCTGGGAAAAATTTAAAGTCAACATTACTGCATTCAAAAGCCTCAACAAGTATGCATCACATCCGCCTCCCCCAACTGACGTTTCACGCTTCGAGAAAAACAAACGACTGAAGCTTGCGGACCCAGATGATTCACAGTCGAACTTATCAATTGAGATTTTAATCGGTGCAGATTTCTACTGGAATGTCGTGAATTCTGAACCACCAATCAAGCTGTCGGATTCTCTGACCTTGGTCCCATCAATTTTTGGGTGTATACTTAGTGGACCTCGATCACACGCAACAGTTTCCTTCATTCCTACTGTTCATAATATTAATGTAGATACTTCAACTCAAGCATTGGGCGATGTGGTACGCGAATGCTGGAACTTAAAAAGCATTGGCATACAACCAATTCAAGAGAAAAAAAAAGCACCTGTAATTCTGAACTCTTGATAAACCTTCATCAATATTTTGAAATCATCGATGGTAGACGACTAGTAAAATTACCATGGAAACCAGAAGTTGAATTTTCATCAAACAATTATGAAATTGCAATTCGACGTTTTAATTCTTTAACAAGAAAACTACACGCAGACACAGTTTTTAAACAAGAATATTCTGAGCACATGCAAGATTACATTGATAAAAATCAAGTTGAAATCGTATCGCATGAAGCATACAATAAAGAACGTTTATTTTTTTTACCCCATCATGCAGTAAAGAAAATTGCAAATGAAGAAACCAAGTGTCGTATAGTTTTCTACGCATCTTCCCATTCGCCAGGTCATCCATCTTTAAACGACGCTCTTGAAATTGGACCAAATCTACTTCCCAATATTATGGCTACCTTATTGAGATTTCACCTTTCAAAAATAGCAATTACTTGTGAAGGAAGCCAAATATTTCTACTGCTGATACTATCAGACGCAGACAGAGACGCAACACGATTTCTTTGGTACAAGACAGCGTATACTCCTGATGAAAAACTCTGCATAGAAGATGAAATTGTAATTTACCGATTCACGCGTCTTCCCTTCGGACTCGCATCAAGTCCATTTTTATTATCAGCTTCTCTTTATGAATTGACTACCATGTATAATCAAACGTAACCTACTACAACTAAACACATCCAGAATAACATCTATATGGATGATTTTGTCATGGGAACATCTATAGATACTGAAGCTATAATTCTGTGTCAAGAAATGCAGCAACTTACATCACATATTAGCCTACCATTAGCCAAATGGACTACAAATTCTAAGATTTTGCAAGAGATGGGGAAAAAAGAAAATGATCCGTTTAAAAATATTACGCAGGTCTTCAGGGTTAAATTGGATACTGACAGAGATGCTTTTGGAATTGATGTGCAGGAAAAGATTGTCTGAGCATCTAAAGAGCCAGTAACAAAGTGTTTACTCTGAAGTTAATTTCAAAGTTTTATGATCCTCTAGGCCTATTCGCTCCAGTTGCTGTTATTGTGAAGATATTATTCCAAGATACGTGGCTTAGTGGTATTCAGTGGGATGAATTACTATCGCCAGCTGTAGCACAACAGTGGCACAGATGACTAAATGAGTTACAATGTCTCAATGATATACACATCCCAAGATGGATTGGTCCTTCACATGCCATTATCATACATGTGTTTTGTGACGCTTCTGTCCGTGCATATGGTGCTTGTTTGTATGGTGCTTGTTCGTCACACAGTTGACAACTCTACAGAGGTCAATCTCATTTGTTGTCGGAATAAATTGGCGCCAATCAAAAAGGTCACTCTTCCGCGACTTGAATTGCTAACCGCACTACTAGGAGTTCGCTTACTTCAATAATTTTGCAGAGAAACGAACATGAATCCTTACACAGCTATACAATGGAGTAATTTTACTGCATCTCTAAGCTGGATAAAGGGAGATCCCAATCGGTGGAAAACGTTCGTTTGCAACAGAACAATTGAAATTCTTCAATACACTACTCCAGCACAATGGCGCCACTGCCCCGGTACAGACAATCCTGCGGATCATCTAACCCGTAGTACTTTCCCATCGCAACTATCGGCTTTGGAGCTTGGTGGCGTGGCCCGAAATGGCTGACACAAAATGCGGAAATTTTGCCTACCGACGATTTGTCATCACATACACAGCCGTTAGTCGAAATGGAATTTCGAAAAACGGAGTTTCAATCTTTCTTCGTTGAAACTTTAGAACCCATTGTAGATATATCTCGTTATAGTTCTTACACAAAACTTCTTCGTGTGGTTGCCTGGATTCTACGTTTTGTAAGAAACTGCAAGTCTCGGCCACTTATTACTCATGAATTAAATTGTAACGAAATAGAAAAATCCAAGGAATATTGCATCCGGACTGCACAGTGTCAATGCTTCCCGGCTGAAATAGATGCCTTAAAAGATGGACGCCTCTTGCCAACAAAATCAAAAATTTCCTGTTTCAATCCCTTTCTCAAAGATGGTTACTTGCGCGTTGGAGGTAGACTTTAATTCTGACATACCTTTTGATACTCAACACCCTTTATTACTTGATGGAAACCACCCCTTTGTCCATCTTTTGATCCAGCACACCCACATAAGTCTCCACCATTTAGGTGTAAGAATAGTCCTCTCCGAGTTACGCGCTACCTTTTGGATACTAAAAGGACGTCAAGCTGTAAAGCAGGTTCTTCACAAATGCCTACCTTTCAAGCTGTCCAAGGTGAAATGTGGAAAACAAATTGAAGCTCCTCTGCCTCCTGAAAGTGTTGTGCCGTCTGCTCCATTTACTACCACCGGAATTGATTTTTCTGGACCTGTGAATATCCGCTGTTAGAAATCAAGAGACACAGCTTACATAGCACTATTTACTTGTGCAACAACACGTGCATTACACATTGAATTCGTGTCAGATCTTACCACTGACAAATTTCTCCTAGATCTTCAACGATTTGTTGTCCGCAGAGGATTGCCACACACAATCTATACTGACAATGCCACTATTTTTCATGCAATAAATAAGGAATTGATCCTGTTATGGGAAGCCTTGTCATTGCCTTGTTGCTCAACAATATTATGCCCAAAATGGTATAACTTGGAAATTTATCGCACCACGAGCGGCTTGGTGGGGAGACTGGTGGGAACGCCTGATAGGAATTATCAAACAATGTCTGCGAAAGGTCCTCGGACGAGCACTTTTAGACGAAGAAAGTCTGACAACTGTCCTTGTTGGAATAGAAGCCGCTCTAAACAGCCGACCATTAGTTTACGAAGAGGGAAAAGACGACGGCTCCGCAGCCTTAACACCATCTCATTTCTTAACAGTACGAAAACTAACGGCTATTCCATCCAGCCCGGATAATGACACAAGGCTTAAGAGAATCTACAAGCTGCAGCAGGACTTACTTGACTGTTTTGGGAAAAAATGGTCAAAGGAATATTTACTTAAACTGCAATCTTTTCTTCAAGTTCGTAACCAGACAATCTCGTTAACGCCCGAGTTGGCGATATTGTATTCCTGCAAGAAGACGTCCGACCACGGCACATATGGAAGAAGGCCAGAGTGATGGACCTACACCAGGGATGTGATGGAAAGATAAGATCCTGCAAATTGCAAGTTGATGGTCGAAAGGTAAAGCGTCCTGGATCTCTGGTCATCCCCCTCGAGGTTGACCTGGGTGGGGAGGATGTAGGGAACGAGATTATATCATATATTTCTGTTGCGCAGTTGGCAACATCTGTAAATAGTTAGTTGTGTTTGAAAGAATAAAGAGATGTGCTTTTGATACCTTCAGTCTAATTTGATACCGACAAACCACACACAATATAGTTAGCAAACTGTCAATGTTTTCACTATTGAAGTCACAGGAAGCTAACGAGTCTGTAATGAAACAAGAGAAAAATTAACATTTGGTGCATTTTTAAAATCTTTAAAGTTTCAATATTTTATAGGAAAAATAAATGGCAACATGAAGTACACTAAAATAAATCTCTTATAGTCCAATCTGGTGATTACAAATATCTAGAATATATCTTATTTTCATCTTAAAAATTCTAATATGAACAGCTTTTTGAAATAGAAGTGCTAGAGAAAGCATATGTATGTAGAATTTATAGTTAATTAATAGAGAATTTAAAAACTCTGCATAACTTTGAAACCAACACAGTGAGGATCTTAAGAAAGTAAAATTCATAAGTTTAAACAAAAGCTAAACTTACACTTAACAAACACTGTATTTCCATCTGGGGGAGTTGACATAGACACATTTTTTAACACTAATCAAGGATACTAAAAGAAGCAATCAACACCAGGAAGATTTTTAAAGATGTGTTTTTTTTATTTAAAATATAGCAATACCAAATACGTATCAGAATTAAGCATTTTTATTACTATATCATTTAAAAATCTAAATAGGGACGCATATGTCCTTTATTTAAAGGGGGAGATTTTAGTCGATAATTTAGCTGTTTCGTGTGATAATATAATTTCTAAATCAATGCAGCTGATAGTTTGGAAATTATTACTTATATTATCCATGAAAATAATTATTTATTATTTTTCAAATTCTTTATATCAATAAATGCATTTAAAAAGAAATTTATGCATTTTTATGTTATTGGAATTATAATTGTTTCATTAAATTTATATTTCAAAACTGTTATTCGAATTTAAATAGTTTCTAGAAAGAATATGAAACAAATGTGTCAAAAATTGTTTATTTATGTTCAGATAATGATCTTTATATGGGAATGTTACTTTTAGTCTTTACTAGCATTCAGATGTTAATATTCATTATTAAAGATGGCAATATTTCTAATATAATTGTACAACTAAAGTTGAACATCTTTTATCTGCAAGTAAAAAGTAAAGGTCTCTCTTGATAACTTCAATCCAGCTCTTCAAATATCAATAGTACTTAAATGCACTTACCAGAAAGATTTCTGGTTTTCATCTGGGGCTGTTGAAGAAGGAATATATACCTGTACAAAACTGCTAATTTAGTAATAAGATGATCTTGAAGGTTGTCACAACTACACGCATTTATTTGTAAAAAAAACTTCTAGTTTGCTTTCCGAACAGAAGCCTTTTAAACTAGGTTGTTTTGTGCTGTTTATTGTCGCATGAACCATTCTTAGACAATAAACAGCTGCTCCGAACTAATTGTACAATACAAGAGGAGATAAGTATGATGATGCAGCAACGCATTAAGGAAAAAACTACATAAGCAACGGAAATTTGAAAACAAATGCAAAGTGTGCTAAATCCAGTTATAAAAACAGATTTTAAAAAGTTCACTTAAAAAGTTCTTTACTAACAGCGAAGTTCAACATTGGCAGGAGTTCAAGGAAACATGTTGCCAGGTCGAGACTGCAGTAAATAGGTGTGGGTTTCGTGGAAGTACGTTTCTTTGTCATTATTGAGCAGAGACAGTTATTGGAAAGAAACTGCTCGATCTGCTGCCTACCAGAGTTTGTACTATCCGAGCCCCAAAAAGTGCTATTGCTGTTGAAATCGCCTAGTAAGATAAAAGGCGAAGCAGCGTGGTCCACTAAACTTTCGTGATCTTGTAAACTAATGACATCATTATGCGATAAATAAATACAGAAGACTGGGGCCAACATTCGTACGTGAACTTGAACAGCCACAGTCTGCAGACATGTATGCAAACTGAGGGGTGTTCTCGGATACGGGTTGAAAGTGAAAATGTAGACACCCCCAGAATTCTGAGGTGCTGTGTCTGTATCTTTCCGAACACAGTTGTAGCCACGCATTTTAATGAGAATGTTGTGTGTCAAGAAGATTTCTTAAACATCGAAACAGATTGGATGAAATTTGTTGAAAGTGGATTTGACAGACATACAGACATTATTCCGCATTTGTTTGTCTGTCTTCTTTTATAAGAATGTAAAAAAGAATGAATTCAACTTTTAGGAAATCCGTTTTATTACTATATCTAAATTCGAAAAAGATGCCGTTTTTATATGGCATGCACTTTCTTCATAACTTGGCAGAATAGCTGGGGACGAGGATGCTTTAATTTTAATGCAATTTTAATTTTCTTGAACTTTTATGTTTTAAAACTGTAATTGAAATTATTTTTCTATTTTAACTCTATGAATTTTGCTTTCATTAATTACTTTTGTAAAAACATATTTTGTACTAACATTCAAACTTTTATTAAGAAGAGTTGATTTTATTTTAAATAACTATTCACCAAAGTAAATATAAGTCACTAAAAATAATAATTATAATTGTTTTATCCTTTGATGAACAATCCAAATTTAATTTCCCAAAGTTTGTAAATAAAATATCATTCAATAGTCAAATTTGATAAAAATTATTATTTGTTTTAGCTGTTGTTTTATTATGTTATAAGGTTTTAATAATGTGATGAAAATTTATTTTCAGTATCAATGCGATACATTTTATTTGAAATTATGTTATTAATTGTCCATTTTCTAATATCGCTCATCGTTCGATTGTCCAATTCTTATTAGACCGATACCATGAAAATAATTATCCCCAATAATTATTTTTAATTAAATTATCTATGATTAGTGTAATTCTAAAATAAAATATAAAATAACTTTATTTAAATATAAAAATAAATGTGTGTTATACTGAAGCTAAATTAAAAAATAATGCTTACTCTCACCCCCCCCCCCCCCGTCGGACAAGTTTTGCCGCCTTGTCAGAAAATTTCTGTCCCTCCCTATTAACCGCAAAATCGGATAGATGGAAAAGTATAAACTGCTGTTTTTTCACCGATTTTCCCAATTAAAGAAGATTAAATGTTTTGAAAAACAATGAAGCCTGTCGAGCTAAAATCTTCATTTCAGTATAATATATATGCAGCAGAACCCCAATTTATCGAATTTCGCGATTTTATTTCTTTTTTCTGATTAAGATGAAAACAGAAACTCCTATTTAACAGTTAATAAATCCCGAATTAACTAGTTATTTCAAAAGCAGATTTTTTTTTTTAAATTTGGGTTAGAAAAATACTGGATTACATTCCAACTAATTTCTAAATGTTGTTCGGAACAGATGAATAACGGATTAATCTTTACAGATGAGTAATAAATGTAACTTTTCGTTTGGGTTTCATATAGGTAGGGCAGGATATATATTTTTTTCTTCCTATTCTCTCTCCACTGCACAATGCAAAGAAATGAGGAGCACTGGAGACTCGGTTTTGTTCAATATTTGATTTTTAGAAACATTGTAAAGCATAACATATTGTTGGAAGCGAAAACGTTTTTCTTTGAAAGAAGAGTTTAACATTGTGCGTGAATTTTGACAAGATTATTGGACCACAAAACGCTTTAGCAGAATGACTTGAAATCTCCACAATTGTAAAACATTAAGCAGAAATTGAAAATGGTTCTGTAAAATGTAGCAAAAAATCTTCAAAAATAAAGTAATTGAAAAACACTCCTTTTTCTGTTCTTGTATCTGATTTTGTTGTATAATTAAGTTCAACATGATTTTTGTCAAGAAAACAGCTATTAGACGGCCTAAATTTAAAAAGAAAAATAAAACCTGGATGATTTCTTCTCTATTTATAGACTTTTTGATATCTTTAAATAAGTATGTGAAGATACATGAGAAAAAATCTTTTCTGTACTGAGCAAAGTACCACATATTCTTCAATTTGCAATTTAAATATCACTTTTCCCTACAAATTGCACAAGTGTGTTTCTGGTACTAGACCTTGGTATCATTCGTTGTGTAAAAGTTAAAAGTTGCTTATGAGAACATTATAGCATCGTTAGACGAAAACACAGAGAAAAAATACAAAGCTGTTTTGAATTCTCTAAATTTTGTAAGACAATCATGGGACAAAATTTCTAAAAAATACTGTTGAAAAATGATTTCAGAAAGTGGGATTTTCAAAGTCCACAAGTTGAAAATGATGTAGTCATCTTTTCCTTTGGCCCGGCAGAAGAAGTCATATGTAAAGAAATCGCTTCTGGGATAGGCTTTAATGATGATGTCACATGTAACGACGGTCTCTATCTGTGCAGTTAATGTTAATGTAATTGTTGATTTATGGAAACCAATTAATAGCAGTTCTGATGCCGAAATTGATAATGAAACTCCCATTAAAGCTTTACTTTGTCTGTGGCTTTACATAGTTTGGAAACTGTGAAAATATACCTAATGCGGCAAAAAATGGTCTCACAGATTTTTGTCGTTAGTCTTTAAAAGTTTTCCTAATTTTTTTGGTAATGACAGTTTACAGTTTCATTTTTATTACTTCGGAAATAAAGAAGATAACCTTTATTTCACTCTAAAAGAACGTTGTGGAAGTACAGAAGTATTAAAAACACAATTTTAAATGTTATATATATACATATTGATCCCCAAAAGGCGAGCAAGCATTTATTTTCTTAACAATGCGAATTAGACATACTTCCAGTTGCAAATTGTCATGAAATAAGGTACTCAAATATATCAAAAATACTTTGTCTTCTGTGTGTGGAAGGGGGGGGGATAACAAAAAGTTAGAAAAATTAATTTTATTACGACCCTTTTTAACTAAAAGTGTTATTAAGTAAATTATTTTTCTTGCGCTCACCTATATGGACACAAAGTTACATGCATCTATCTGTTAAATTTGCTGGGATATCAAAAAGCAAATTTATTTATTTAAATCAATTTTCATACCTTTGACCGGTGTTAGAGTAAAACTTGTAATTTTCAGAGATTACATACACATCACGAAATATTATTAAGCATATTTTTAAAAAATTAAGCCAATTTTTCTTTTCTTTTTATTTATACATTATTTTTGTATTATATTATAATAGTCAATAATTGATGGCTCTGTATCTAAATCAGCTCTTTGGAAATTTCCATGTAATTTTAAAACATCAGTGGATCAATCGGTATTTCTGAGTACTTGAGAGGAGATTACACATCCTTACATCATTAAATAAATAATAATGCTGGAATATATACTCCTTACTTTATTTGTGTTAAGCTAAATCTTCTTTGGGTAAAAATCTTTTAAAGGTTGTTAAAATTTTCATTATTGTTCGGTACGATCATATAAACATAAATAAACATTTTTTTTTTTTTTTTTTTGCAAGATGGTGAATAAATTGGTTTTTCTTTTTATAGCTGAATGGAAAGGCCCAATGAATTGTTTTGAAAAGTGTTATTATATTACACTGGTTTTACACCAGTTATCTTGCTCTGGTATATGGAGTTTGATCGCAGCAGCAACAAATAAAAACAAAACAAAAAACAAAGCTACATTTACAATATATTGCATCCTTTCAAGACGTTCAGCATATTTTTGCCGATAATAATCGCATAGTAATTTCTTGCCTATAATTTTATTGTGCAGTTTAACTTTTCCTACTTTTCCTAAAACTTTTCCTAAAAAAAAAAATACACATATTTTGTAAGAAATATGTGTATTTTTTTTTTAATTTTGTATATGTTCTATTATACATTCTCAGTTTAGGATTGCGGTTTTCCCGATATCTTTCATTATCGCAATAGCTTTAGAATCAGAATACCTATAATATATTCTTCATTGCAGTTTTCGCTCTGCCATTGATCTTTCAAAAACTCTCAATACTGCTAAAACATTTTCATGTTTCGTAACAACTCTTTGTAATTTGACGACAAAGGTTTGCTTTTAATATCCATTTCATTTACAAAGTTTTAATGAAAATAACTGGTACGCAGGCATTTAGTTACTTATAGCTTTTCTATTTCAAACTCGAAACATAAATTTCGAGAAAATTGTTCTTGGGAACAAATAAATTAAATAAAGGAAACTCAAGTCTACATTTTAAAGCAATACATTGCTTGAGAATAAGAAAATGGTGATTCAAATAAATTGTTTGTTTTATAAATACCCACACATCCGGTTTCAAAAATTTCACTTTCGGTTTATAATTTACAGAATAACTTTGCTTATAATAATCGTGAAAACGAAAATAAAGGATTTTCTAATACGTAAGTGTGTGCCTTACAATTCTAAAAAATAAAGAAAATTTTTAGCCAAAGAAAGATTTTAGAGCAGGCATATACCTTAAAAAAATTGCTCATATAATACACAAATTGACGTGCTTAAAAACTTGTTCGAAATGAACATTTTCGACTATTACATAAAACTGCATCCTTTCTACAATACTTGCGTATATGCTATCGAGTTCATTACTTGTTACATAAAGACAGTTTTTTTAATTTGCCGGCAAGAATCTGCAGAGCATGTACTGGCAAAGTAAATTCATTTCTTAGTTCAAACATAAAGTCACCATTCCGCATACTGTTTTACAAAACGCAACCAACTAAAGAATTTCAAAAAATTCCACACCAGACATTTATAGAAAATTGCCTCTGGTGATGAACTTCTTGTACATTTGAATAGATTGTTACACTTCAAAAGTGATGATTTTGAAGATTAATATTTCTATCTTGATTACCGCAACATTCTAGTTTGCGAATGTCATTTCTGAGAAAAAACAAGTTTGATTTTAGCTAAGGTAGGGCTCAGTTGTAAATTTCCAGATCATAGGGGTCATCCAAACTCCACAAATGCTGTATGGATGCCAGTTATTACATTCAACTAATCTTTATACTGTTAGTTTTGTCTTGTTGACTTCTGGACTGACTTCGCATATGCTAATATGAATGTAATTTAAAAAAATAAATCAAACTATCAATTTCTGCTTTACATTTATAACGCTTCATCCTACCCGCTTCCTTTAAAATTAGGATCCTGATGATTATAATCACTCAACCTTTTTGTAAAAACACCGGTAGTTCAGAAAACGACGTTTGTATTCTCTCTAATTAGGCCAGCATTACGATTACATACAGAATAAACCGTCAGCATATTCAAACGTTCCTTGTTACTGAAATATGTCATTCTTTCAAAAGGCCTGCGAGTGTGAGTGAAGATTTTAATTTTCTTGCTTGACATTCCAGTACTTCTGTCAGATAGCTTAAGGTGACCGGCTACGTTGGGAATACAATTTTGAAAAATTAGATTTTTGATAATTTTTTATTATTTTTAGATGCATTTTCCACTATAAACAATGTCGAAAAAGTCATTAATAAATATTTTTTGACAAACAGGTTAATTAGTAGTAAATGTTATTGAAATTTGACCAGCACGACTGACATTCTACGCAAATGGTAATGCTGCAATCTTAAATTTCTTTGAATATGATTTATAGGAGATGATGATTTCTCAAATTCAAGTAAATTGGCAAATTTGTTTGAAATCATGATGATCGGAAGATATACTATTAGACAGATATTTACGTACGATAATTTTTCTTTATTGCATATATATATCTGCATTTGTGAGATAAATGCATGCATCTAACTTTGTGATTAGTCCCTCTAAATTTAAAAGTAAACATATCTGTAATTTTTATAGACAGAATTGTAAAAATTTGTGTCGGAATAAACCGGGTTATCACGGCTTCGAGAAAATCGTGAAAACACATTGAATTTATAAACCTTCTATACAATAAAAAATTCAGGAAATTTTGAAATGTTCCTTAAAAATTGGGAAAGTACAATTTTTAAGTTTATTAGTCTTTCTTCATCTAAAAAATGCTACATTCTTGCTGTCTTTAAACATTGCAAGAATAAAAGATCGTTGCCATAAATGAGCACCACTATTCGCGACTATTAAACCGAGGAAACCGATCTCTTTTCTACTCACTCCACATTTCTTCTGCATAAATCAGCCCAATTTTCAAGACTAAGGAAAAAAGAAAGAAAAAAAAAACCCGAACTGATATTGGAATAGTGACTACAACTACTTAAATACTGCTGGAGCTACTAAAATTGGAAAAAAAAAAAAAAAACTCTAGTGAGTGTTTTATATTTGTGAAGAACACCGAAAAAATATATTTGAATGCATGTCCAAAAATTCTGCTATTTTAAAAGCTGTATCTTGTTTAAATCCACATTTATTGATAAGCATTGCAGTATTATGTGAAAAGCGAATGGTTGATTTGCTTCACCTTCTTTATTCCAAAGCACAAATTTCCGCTGCGCGTTCGAAACGTACAAAGATCCAATTTAAAATTTTCTTGAAAAAAAAAAAAAAAAAAAAAAGGAGTATAAAGAACAGCTTGCTTCGTTTAATGAAGAAACTCGTTTAAATGATTTTTAATGTGATGTCTCAAGGTCCGAAGAATTTCTGATTTTTGGGAAGTCGTAAAAATAATTCTTGTGTAATCACTTGGCATTGCGGCTGTAGAAAGTGGATTTAGTTTCAACATGGATACGCTTATTGAAATTCTGGGAGAACATTTTTTTTATTGGACTAAGGTCTGAGTATGATGCCATGAACTTTTATACAGGTGTCTTAAACGTTCGGTCTTAAGAAATTTACTACGGAATGCAAAATTAGCTCATGTTAGATATTATGAAGCTTTAGAAAAGCAGAAAAAATTCAAAGGAAAACAAGAACGCCCAACAAACGCAAAACAACTTTGCAATTTAAATTGTTGCAAAAGAAAAAACTGTTGGCTACCGGACTGATGTTCAAATATATGAACTTGGAAGAAGAAAAAAAAGAAAAGAAATCCTTTGTAATATTTTTAGTTGTTAAGTAATCATGAAATGGTTTGAGTCAAGAGTGTTATTTTTTTATTTTATTTTACCCAAGTCCTTAATTTAGACAGCATGTTCAATATCTTTTTTCCCCCCTTCTTAACATGTGAATTTGTCTTTTAAAATCTATGCAATAACAAAGAAGAAAAAAATTTCTTCTGTATAAATATTCGTTTACTATTCTATTATTTCAGGTAATGTTGAATTGTTTCCTACTTTCCTCTAATTTTTTTTT
>JAPMOR010093738.1:0-17663 GCA_026543865.1 Argiope aurantia | reverse complement strand
TAACATTCATTTCATTAGCATTCAAAATTTCTTTATACCCTTTTCTTCTTGGTTTGGCTTCCAACTTTATGCTGAAGAGTTTTATATTATTATGAAAAATGGCCAATATATGATTCCGATTACTTTTTAACTTCAGCACACTACACCTCGTTGGAGAGCTACCATCGATTGCATTCTATATTCGGCTTCTTTCATCTTCATAGTTCTAATACTTTTATTACAGGTGGGAATAGTAAAAAAGCATTTTTAACATTCTTTCCTATATTTAAGAGTAAAAGAAATCTGTTTTCAAATACGGGAATCATCTACGCTCGCTGAAAGGGAAGCGGGAAGGTGTAATAGGAATTTCTTTTACTAAAAATATATAAAAAAATTTCTCTAATTTCAAATAAAAATAGTGTTCAACAAAATAAAATATTTACGTCACCTTGAAAGTGGAATGAATATTAACATTGGATAGAAACAGTAAACGAACAATTCTAACAAAGAATTCTGGAAGAACGCCCTTCATACAAAGTGCGTATTTTACTTCTCTGGAATATAATTGTCAAAATGCGATGTGCGTGGAATTCTGAAACGAGCAGTAGTTTTGTCTTTCTTTGCTAACAAGATTTTTTTTTTAAAATTCAACCACTCCTTTTCTAACTAGCGAAGGAAATTTTGATCAGATGCGCCATCTTTCGGCTATTTGGGAATAAACTGTTCATTTTAAAGAATTTCTGTCTTAAACATTGATTGAAGAGTTGATTAATTGAAACATTGATTGAAGAATCATTTCAAGTATCAGTTGGTTTCTAAAATGCGTTTCACTTTAGCAGAGCGTGCATAGCTTGTAAAGTTTTTTAATCTTGATCAATCCAATGCAGCAGCCGCTCTTCGCGAATTTAAAAATCGAAGCAATTTATGTAAAGGACCTCTATCAATTAATGCAGTGAAAGCAATGATTAAAAAATTTGAAATAACTAGTTTTCTCGCAGCTCGGCCTGGTAGAGGACGGAAACCGGTATCGGATTATATGATCACAGATGTTGCGACTGCAATCGTTGAAAGAAATCAGACGAGCACTGCTGGTAATAGCAGCACACGTGGAGTTGCCTGGCAACTCGATGTTAGTGCTTTAACAGTATGGAAAGTTTTAAGAAAAGTTCTTCAATTTTATCCATATAAAATTAGCCTTTTGCATGAATTTAAACCTATAGATTATGATCTTCGATTAACCTTTGCTTTGACATTTCTTGCCAGGATGGAGGTCGACGAGGTTTGGCCTTGAATAATTCTCTGGAGTGATGTGGCCCATTTTTATTTGAATGGGACTATTAACACTCAGAATTCTAGAATTTGGGCATCTGAACAACCCCATGCATTTCGGGAAATTCCACTCCATTCTCAAAAAGTAACTGTTTGGTGTGGTTTTACAGCAGATTTTATCATCGAACCATACTTTTTTGAGACTATTACCCAATCAAGACCGCAGACCTGTTCCGTATACAATCAAAGATATCATGATATGCTGAGTAGTTTTGTTATCCCACAACTTCAGCAAAGGCAATGCTTAGATAAAATTGTCTTTATGCAGGATGGGACACCACACATATTGGTATATCCGCACAGCAACTGTTGCGCCATCACTTTACAGAAGAAAGAGTAATTAGTCGCTGTTTTCGTGTTGCATGGCCACCTTTCTCCCCGGATCTAAAACCCATGTGACTTTTTTCTGTAGGATTATTTAAAATCGAAGGTTTATCTTAGTGGAGTCTCGAACGTATCAGCTTTAAGGAAAAACATAACACGGACTGTTATGAACATGCCTCCTAAAATGCTGCATTCAGCTATAGAGAGTACGGTATACAGAATGCAATGATTAGTCCAAGAAAATGGAGGACATATTGAAAATAGCCGATGTCTTCCCCAAGAAAGCGATTCTGCTGAATAAAAAGGAAGTTGAATAGAATCTCCTCTTATTTATTTTTAATTTGTAACCATTTACAGAAGTTTTTTTTTTTTTCGAATAAAGCACATTTGTGGAAAAATGAATTATTTGTTATTAATTTATCTCTTTACTGTAGCTTTTTTCTGCAGTTAAAATTTAGATCAAAAGCGTCACATTCCCCCTATCGGCAACTTTCCGAACTAAATTTTTTTTTCGCTGATTCCTTTTTTTATGTCGTCAACAGTCTCCGTATAAAATATGGTGGCTTTGCGGCTTATAATTCGAGCTACAAAGGTCTCTCAGTACCGTCAGTTAAAAAAAAACATCCTGTATATATCAAGTCTCTTGAAAGTGTTGATAAATAATGCCTAACAAGAGAAGAGGTGCTTTTTATATGCCTTTGTGATGAAAATATTGGTTCAGAAACTGTACCAGATAAAGAATTTTGCATCAAAAAACATCCGATTTATTCGACGAAGGCAAGGTGTTTTGTTCTAATACTGCATCGAAAGATTCCGATTCATCAGATGTGGAGTTTATTTATAGTATTTGGTATATAATAAAATCTACAGAAAATAAAAATTGAGCCCAAGGAAAAAAAATATCACAAATCAGTGATACTATTTAAATTGAAGAAAGTTATCAAGGTTGATCAAGAAGAACTCGAGAACTAGGAAAGTGTATCCCAAGTACAAAAAATGTAGATGACGAAACAGCAAATGGTGACTCAGTTTGGAAAATAGGAAATATTTAGTCAAGTGATACAAGAAAACAGGGACATTTTATGAGAAATGATTGGAGCATTTTCGTATGCAAAGATTAAAATAATTGATGACACTAAAGTAACGCATTGAAATTGTTTTAACGGTAGAAATGGTGCATCTTATTCGACAGTTCACGGAAGAAGCGCGAAGTCTTACGTTTATGATTATGCGATTTTATTTTTGTGCAATTTTTTTAATGCGGGATATGAATTCCAACGATGTTGTCATTATAACCTCGTTGTAATTTTTTCTAACAGTTACATATGTACTCTAAAACAGTGTGTATGATAAATAATATGTATATTTCACATATAAATAAAATAAATAACTTATTCCAAAAATAAATCAATTATAATACCTTCAAGTGATGAAAGTAAATTTGGAACAAGTTCATCATAAGAAGACGCGTGTTTTAGATTACGACGAGTAGTATTGAATTATGAGCAATTTGAAAAATTTTTCATGTTAAAAATATTTTTAAAAAAATATTTCAATGTGCAATTTATTTATTTATTTTATTTGTATTTATTATTTCTTTATTGATGCCACTTTAATAACTATGCAAAGTTTCCTTGGATTTTAGCAGTCATTTTAAAGACATTTTTTTCCATCAACAGATTACACATTTGCACTGGATAAAAACCTTTTTCATTATTTCATCAAATTGCATGAATTTTCTAATAATGAAAGCTAGAGGACTGGGTTTCTGTTTAATATTTGTGGAATTTGCAAGATTAACAAACCATCTTTCAGAGGAATTACGAACATGTTATCATATCTGAACGATTTACCTGAGATTAAAGAAAAAACCAATATCTCCGTCGTATCAGTTGGTCTGCAAAGTCAACTGATATGAAATAAAAATTGGTGAGATAGGAGTAGTGGTGGAATCCTGCTGTGTCTTTTTCTCACGGACAATTAACAGTGAATTAAATTTCTCAGATTTCCTAATATTATCGGAATAGATTTTTTTTGAATATTTAGCCACTGATGTGGCCTACGTTTAATGTAATAATGTAAAAATTAATTATTTTCATACAAAAATGGTCTACAGAACCCCCCCCCCCCCCCCCCCCCCCCACACATCGGTCACATTGAAAATTATAAAACACTTCAAAAAAAAAAGAAAATGCATTAAAAACATTTTTAATGCATAGGCATGATACTTTTTTTGTTTATTTCATGCTTGTATTAATATATGGAATATATAATGTACTTAATACTCGATTCCAGGTATGGTAATGTTTTGAAAGTTTTGTACACTTGTGCACTTTCGATGACAATGCACTACTTTAGCATTTTCAGAATTTGATTATAAGCTCATGGAAGAATTTGTGATCCCTTAAGAGGGATGGCCGCATGATAGTTAGTTTGAATAAAACCTACTCCAAGATTATATAGTATTAAAACTTATGAACTATAAATAAAACATTAAAAAGTAGTAAAAAATTAAAACAAAAATATTCATTTTTAATACTCTAATATGTTTTAAATTAAAAAAAAATTGTTCTACTAAAATTCGGTAATCTTATCTGCTTAGGTACCGAGTTCGTATAATGAAATCATTCTGCAAAAATATTGGAATGTAAACTATGTGCAAAAATATTGGAAGAGCTGATTAAAAAATTACTCTCGAAACAAACATGATACCCATAAAATAACGGATTGAGTTTTAAGGATAAAATATAAATGTCAGATTGTATAGCACATAATCTTATATATCATAATAAGAATTGCTTCAATCAACAATGCTCCATCTTAAGATATTCGACTCTGTTTCGCAATCTTGCTTTTAAAATAATAATATTTGAAGCAATTTATTTTTAATTTTCAAATGGCATTTCTATAAAATCTTAATATATCTATAAAATATTTTACGATTGAAATGGTTTTTAAATATTTGAGAAAACTTGCACCAGATTTGATCTTTTTTCCAAACTTTCTCAATTAAAAATAAATGAACTCTAATTATGCGTTCTTCAGTATGTATAATCATAGATGTCTTAGCTGAGGCAGAACCAAAAGTTCAGGAACAACTCAGTCTTCTTACAAATTAAAAGAATTTTAGTGTAAAATAATAATTTTTGTTTAAAAAAATCGATTAAAAAAAGTAAAAAAAAATTTTGGTCTTTGTTTAAATTATTTACTTTGTTAAAGCTCTAAGACTGCATAAAGGTTTTGAATAGTTCATCATTTCATTTATATTTGGGTCATTCACTAGAAAGTATTGAAAAAAAATACTATATGTCAAGATTCAGATTGATGTTTTTAATAGTATTTTAGTATCAAGTTTGAAAAATGAAAATCTTTGGGTATAGCACATTTCGAGAAAAGTAAATTTACGGTTTTTGTTCTTAATTTTCATTAGGAGAAAATATTTTTCTTTAAAAATTCCTTTATTGGTAGATCATTTTATCTTTTTCTTAATTTTTCTTTTTATAAATAACCAGTTTGGAATTTTTTATGCCTTTTTTCCACTCTAATGGATATTTATTATAATTTCATTATGGAGTGGGCACCTGGGGATTTAAATATTTCTCCAACCTTTTAACTTCAAAATGTATTTTTAGCCAATTTGGAGGTATTTAGTATTTTTATCTGTTAATATTTGTCATAAGTATCATTTAAATGCTTTTCATGCGTTTGTTTCTAAAAAATATCTTAAGAGATATTAAGCAAAAATGTAAGAATCTATATAGGAAGACCTTTACATTCATGAAATAGTGCTTTTTAAATCTTCATGTGCTTTTACACAGATAAAAATTCATTTATTTATTGCAGTATTTAAATAATCTTGTTTCATTCATTTTTGCTATTTATCTCCTATTTTTTTCTTTTTATGAAAGCGACAATCTCATTCAGAAATCTACATGACAAATCCGCTACATGACTTAGAAACAAATAAGGAATGCGTTATTAAGTTTTCAGAAATCCACATTTATTACCTAATCTGTCACTCAAACTGACATTTTCTGTGATTTGCAACTCATCTACCGGTTGTTTGATGATCCTTTTATTAGATTAAAGGTTGGCTGGGTGCATTTCATCTCTCATTGTAGATTTGGAATTTTTACTTTTACTCCATTTATCTAACCGCTATTTTCTATTTTTTTCATACTTGAATTGGGCTTATTTCTTAACAATTTGTTAAACTTATATCATTTGGTTTAACATATTGTTAAAGAAAAACCCGTTAACCGCATATATGGAGAAAAGTCCAACCATATATAATGAATAAAGACGCTTTATTTTACTTGAAAATGTGGAACATAGATTAAAAAACATAAACATATACAAAACAGCACTTTCAGAAAGCAACGAGAGGCAAGCATATAATCGCTATTAAATAATCACAAAAGCACAAAGCTTCAGAGAGAATTGACTCGAGAGAATATTCTCTCTCTGGGGAATACACTCCAAAGAAAGAAATGACTCGATTTCTCTTTTCAGCTCTGTCTCTCGGGTTATTATAGTTTCCATGGAAGAACAGAGAAGTTTCTAGAAGGATAAAGTATCTTTAATTTTAAGCAAAATATCGCCAAAGTAGCTAAATTCTCTGCCAAGTAGTTTTCAAGATTAGAGATTATTAATCTGGCATCCGTTCAGCAGTCATTAAAAGATCTATTAAACTCTCTTCTTTAACAAGAAATTGTCTGCGTAGGGAAGCGATATTATAGAATCGTAACAATTGTTTAGTGTGTGAATCGATGATTGATTGTAAAAATATGCGTGACATTATTTGTGCACCAAAATTTTAAGGTACTTCAGTAATACTTAAGAAATTTGATCTAAACATAAAATATTGAGGGTTATATTCAAGAGTCTTATTGGAAAATGTCATGCACATTTATCTTACTCTGTAAAGTAAAGGTAAACTTTCCTCAGCTTACTGGATCACAGTAAATCGCTGTAACCTGCAAACATAATGCGGCAATGATTTTGTCGATAAAATAGCAGATTCCAGAAACAGCAAGAAACTTGGCAATAACTCTATTAGGACGCAAGTTGTTACGATCTTCCTAATAGTTTTCTTCGTCCTGTCATGGAGACAATAAATGTCGGGAGATAGAACTACAACCTGAAAGTATTGAGTCGAGTATTAAATTCAAATGAGTTGGCATTTGAATTAAGCTCAAGCAAAAAGTTGAACGAGTTCTTTCTAAATACTTTTTGCTATTAGGTTGTGTAGTACAGCTTTTCTGTTTAATGATGCTGATTGCAAGTGCTGACCCTGTATACGCTTCAGGTGTATTTTGTTGCCTCTGTATTCGTGTCTCCGTGTAGAATAAAGTTTCAATATTTGTTAGTGCATCTGACTTTGTTCACCATACATCCTTTTCACAAAATATGTCTCTGTACTTCGAATTTCATTAACAATATGCTTTTTGTAATGCTATTAAAATGCTTTGAAGAAATGCAGATAACAGAGCATTCTAGCCATAGTTAAAGCGTTATTTTAATATACAATTTGAAGAAAGAATTTTTTGAATAGAATTTCAATACATTTGAAACAATTCATTATTAAAAATATGCACTTATCCCTTTTCAAAATGAGGACCACTGTTTCAATAAGCTTTTAATGCATTTTACATGCGTGCATTTTTATGTACCTATTTTTTTTATCATAACTAGTGGGATTATCTTCCTTAAATTTCATCGTATATTAACACAATATATCATATTTTATGCTTTGTGGTATAGCGAACTGAACTTAAATTTCGGGTATCTTTTCCTCCACCATTTTAATTCAAAATTTGACAACAGATCTACAATTTTGACCGCGCACCAAATTTTATCTTAATATGGAGGCCTTATCAAATTTTGAATTAAATCTATTAGTATGGCAATCTATACTTTCGTATGCTTGGAAACTCAATTACTCATAAGCGGATGATTTAAATCTATGATATTTGGCATATGGTTTTAGTATTACAACATGGTTCCGAGTCGAATGTGATTCAATCGATCTGAAATACGGTGTTGGAAGTAACTATTGGGACCATAGATTCAGTAAAACAATGTAGATTCATGCCAAAATTCCATATTTAGTAGCTTTTTTTCGCGACAGCTATACCCGATTCACATTTTTATGCGGGTGAAGTACCTTTATTGGAGAATATGAGAGAAAGTTACAAGGAGAGTAACCCGCTAGTTCAATCTTTCAGTTCACCTTAACAGAGTCAATCTTTTAAAATCGTGCGCCTAAGCATTTGAAGGAGTAGTTTGAGCTGACTTCCAACAGTAACAGCTCCTAGAGAATATCCCGGGCCTTCTTAGAATCACAGCTTTATTTTCCTTCTTTTAAAGCTTTTGGATCAAAATTTAAATTGTTTAAAAAATCTGAACCATTAACATTTTTCAAGCCATTTTTTCCTTTCAAAACTCAGTTGAATTGCACACGAATGGACATTTTTTAAAAAATTATATGTTATTTTAGATATTGTCTTTTATTATACATAACTGTTCACTTTTTTTATATTCCAATACACGTTTGGGATGGCGACGTCGCTTCTTTTTTGCAGTATTAAATTGCGGAATTTTTAACTGTCCATATCTGATCAGAAATAATTCATACTAATAGCATCTTCACCATTTTTATTTCTAGAACTTTAATAATTATTAACAAATATATGAAGGCCAAGAAATTATTTCTCATTTCAACTATATATATATATATTTTCATTTTTGGAGAAAATAAATTCAATTTATTTATTTAAGCGGAATTCTGTACCAAGCGAAAGTGTAGAATCTAAGATTTTTATCTTCTTTATATTGTTTGTTTCGTTTATGAGTATATCAATCACAAATTTACAGATAAATACGTCTACAGAAATTAACCTGCGAGGAATTCTTTCAAGTTTTGTGGCATATGCATAATTCTGGCGATAAAATCATTCTAAATTTCGTCCAATCGCTGCTCGTTTGTGTTTTTGTGTTACAACTTTCATGAATGGGTTGAGGAAATAATAAATATTTCTCTTTAAATTTGGTTAAATATTTGAAGATTATCTACAATTTTAATATAATTGTAATAAATTGAATTTCACCTGTCAAGCATGTTTGAATTATTGTATTCATACGCAGATGTAGTACAAAGGGATCTTTGGTATGATGACAATACAGTATGATGAAAAAATACCAAGGATGGTATCTTTGGTGTATGATACCACAATATAAGATCCAAAAATACCAAGAATGGTATCTTTGGTATAATACTAAAATGTGGCAGCATCTAAAAATACCAAGAATTGTATCTTTGATATAGTACTAAAATGTGGCAGGATCCAAACATACCAAGAATGGTATCTTTGGTATAATATAAAATGGGGCAGGATTCAAAGATACCAAGAATGGTATCTTTGGTATAATACTAAATGTGACAGGATCCAAAAATACCAAGAATGATATCTTTGGCATAATACTAAAATGTGGCAGGGTCCAAAAAATACCAAGAATGATATCTTTGGCATAATACTTAAATGTGGCAGGATCCAAAAAATACCAAGAATGATATCTTTGGCATAATACTTAAATGTGGCAGGATCCAACAATACCAAGGATGGTATTTTTGGACCTAGGTCATCTATAATGCTGCATTTATCAAAATTTTGAATAAGAATTTTTTGGAGATTGCAGAGACGACATATTTTTTAATGTATTTCATATTTGACGTGGCAGAAGTACTGTAATAATATTAATAGCAACCTGTTAATTCCCAAACCACATTCTGAAAATCTGGAAGTATCATAAACAATTCTAATCTTCAGAAGTAATATGAAGTAAAAAAAATACCTCTCCACTGTTTGTTGAATTCGAAATTAACATTCAGATAGAAAACGAAATACTGCGGACTTTCATACACTTAGCCATAAAATCTTTAGTCAAAAAGATTTTTTAGAAAAAAAAATGTTGCGAACACACAGAAAAATAGTGCTTTGAGAGGCGTATAAAATAATAAATATGCAATAATAAATGTCAGGCACATAATGCTATAATCCTTATCTTTCCCTAAAACACTCGGCATAAAGGTTTGGAAAGAGTTATGAATTTAGATAATTACATCTACGAAAAATATGGAAAAAACTGCATAGCAATGAATGAAACATAAGGTTTTTTAAGCACCGTTAAAAATAAAGTTCCATTTATTAAATTGCATATTATCTTATGCAATTCATCTTATTAATATAAGATTTTTATATATTTAAAGATAAATGTATACTTATCATTAGAATATTTGAAAATATGTTTCTGTAAATATACACCTTTGAGCACGGATTTTTTTTGTTACTTAGTGTCTTTTTAAGTAGTGCATAGCAATTAAAATAGTTAAGTCTAAACAGTTCACGCTTTTATGTTTATATTTTACACATAAAGGCGAAGTCTCCATCACAAACTTTAAGAGAAAAAATGTTTTAATAGAACAGTTTTTACTAAAGTGTTAAAGGAAAAAACATAACTTTGTCCTTAGAAGATCTTGCTTCAATCAATTACATCATTTACAAGAAATCATAGTGAAATTTGTTTGTTGAAAAAAAAATTAGAAACCTACAGTGGCTTATTTTTTCGGCATTGAATCTGAGGACCACAAGTTAGAGACCTAACTCAATTGACGTTCCGTCTTGTAAATAGGCCGCAGTGGCCTGGTGGCAAGGTCTCGGCTTGTGAGCCTTAGAGTTTCAGTGTCGAGACCCGATTCCACCGAAGAACCTTCGTGTAAAGGGGTCTGTTGCACGTTAAATCCGTCATGCCAAACGTCCTCCCGCTGGTGTGGTGTGGAGAGGGGGGGTGCCACATCAGGTGTCGTCCTCGTCATCTGACCGCGGATCGAAATTACGAGGTCCGTCCTAAAAAATAGCCCTAGTGTTGCTTTTCAACGGGACGTTAATATAACTAAACTAAAGTTCCGTCTTGTAAATGCAGTTGTTATTTTCGGTCGTAGATCAATCATTCTCATTTTGGCATGATTTGAAAATTTGAGGGTGAGGTAACTGATCAGCGTTTGTTTTAATGGTCTGCTATGATATAGTTAGTTCTGTAACTTCAAAACGCTTGCTTAGCCTGACTTGGTCAAACCAGATTTATACGAGTCTAAATTTAGTCGAAAACTGGATAGTAAAAAATAATAAAAAATGAAAATCACAATATTAATCTCCTGTATCTGAAAAAATTACAGTAATAATAATCTTCCCAAAACTTTATCGCATACATTTTAATAAATGTACTCGTATATTATTAACCGTATGCCATTGGCGAACAATAGTTACGGAAGAAACTATTAAAGCGCGATCTTTGGAAATATTTGTTTGATTAATCGCTGAGATGCGGTTAATAAAATGTCAGAAGAAAGCTGAATATGTATTTTGGACGCCTTTCTCTTCTGACCGATTAAATGGTAAGACTTCAGTTTCCAGGACGAAGAGTTCCAAGTTCGTGATCCAATTCTACCAAATGGGACTACTAAATCCAAATCTACTCTATCGTGATTCGGGTTTGTGGTACGTTAAATATGACGTTATGAGCCAAATGTCTTCCTCTTGGTGTGGGTACGGAAGTTCGAAGAAGAGGACTGCCAGCTCAGGTGTCGCCTTCATCATCTGCTCGGTGTTCAGTATGATAAGGTCTATCCCAAAATAGTCTTTGTATTGCTTCCAAACGGAACATTAATATCACTAAACAAAACCGAATGATTAAAATCAAAATGTGACACAGTATTGCAATTGTAATCACAAGATCACTTATCAAATTTTATATATTAAGTTTTGAGCTTTCACGTTTGCATCAAGTAAAAGTACAAACCGATATAGTCAATCACTTGACGAATTTGGTCCCAAATTTGATGCTTATCTATACTGTAGATAAATTTTTGTGTGTTAAATTTTATTCATCTCTCTTTATTGTATAATTATCTTGTTCACTTGTGTTCGGAGTGCCAGACAGACATTCTTCTTAATGAATTTCATTCAAATTTGATAAAAACTTACTAATTTTAGGACATTGTATGAAATAGAGACAATGAATTAATTTTTAATTAGAGACAATATATTAAATTCTAGTTATAGGCAATATATTAAATACTAATTACCGATGTATACTTATAATAATTCAAGTTCATGGTAAAAAATTAACTTTTATCACCGCGTTGGCATCAAATTGACAAAAGCTAAAATTTAAAAAAAAGTTAATTATCATTCCAAATTAAACACATAAAACTCTAATTTGCAGTATCTGTATGAAGTGAAATAAATATGAAACATGATGTATTTTGAAAAGTAAAGGCAAGGAAACATTTTTTCTGATCTTTTACAATACCTATATCAAAGAGTTTTATTTTATTTATTAGCAAATGGTCTAAATGAAATATTCATATTTTATATAAACTGAGTCAATAAATGCTGCTTAATTATAAATTTTAAATTTTTACATATATCCTCTGCCCTGTGAATTTTTACATATATTTAACAAAATATTCTTAAGACGCTAATATTTTAAATAAAAAGAGTTGCATTTCGATCAACTAAATCAATCACTAAAGCTGACCGATTTATGAAAATTTCAATATCACTATTTTATAAAAACGGTTTCAAGGTTTCTCAAGAGTGATTGACCTAGATTATGAAAATATTGATTGTTCTAATATCGTAATATTCAAAACTTAATAAATCGGTCAGGTTTGAACACAGAAGATAGAAACGCTTATTTATTTATTTATTTAAAAGTTGAAGTGTCATGAACATTTTGCAGAATATGATTCCTTAGGAATGAAGGTCTGTCTAAAATTTAAACTTCATAATTTTTTGAAATATATTTATAAACCGAAAAAAACGATATTATTATTGACAGCATTTATATCCTTTTAAAAATAAGATTAAAAACTGAATTTTTCTTTGAATCCGTGAAATTTTATAAACTATGAAAATTATTATGTAGTACTTTAATACGGAACGCCTCCGCTTTCAGTTGTCATATATTTTTTTTTTAAAAAAAAGCCATGCTTGGATTTATTAAAAACGTCTTTATACTAATTGCAATTTCCTCATTTCCACTTACTTTAAAATTGAATTTTACTGGTGCTAATTTAAAATTAGGGTGAATTGTGCAGTGCTGTGAACAGAACGGCTTAAAGTCTACGTAATAGTATAAGTGAATAATATGAGTATCAAAATTTGAAGCTTAAAAATATTTTGCTGGAAAACCTACTATGAGAACAAGTTACATAAAATATTAATCGAATAGTTTAGCGAACATTAATACTGGCGAACCGGCTGGTCGCCAAAAGCGGCTAGTAGACAATATACTAAATTTCATTCATCTTAAGTATTTTTTTTAATTATCTTTTTCATATACATACAAAGACAAGATCCCCAAAAATGTCCCAATGAGATTTGAAACGTAAAAATTCTACAAAATCTCAACTTCGAATTTTTTAACGGTTCCAATATTTTTTTATCTCTATACTTCGTACGCGAGAATATTAAAAGGAAAACTTCTTATAATTCTAAATCGCAGCTTATTTTGGCTGCTTTTCATTGATGTTTTACTGCCCAAATAGCTTTAAATTTCAGTTGTTTCGTTGTAATTTGAAATGAAACAACTAAAAATGTTTTCATAAAAATAAAAACTTTGTTTGTTTGGAACCCTGAATGGTAATTACCAAACTGTAAGAAAAATCTAAAACTTGATTCTTAATATGAGCTTGGGAATCGAGAGACTTGCCCTTCAATTATGAATTGTATCTGAGCGCAGACACTTCCTCTCGACTTGTGAAGGACAGTGGTTGATGCTTCACTTTTTAAGTTAATGTTAGGGTCATTACGACTGTTAGAGTTGAGTTAGGGTTTGCTGTCTTTAGATTATTTCGCCAGTGCGATTATAAAATCATATAGTTCACGCAAATTGTTCCTATCTTTTTAAAAATAACTACTTTTCACAAGGTTTTAGATTTTTTTTTTTCAATTTTCTTTGCAAAAAAAAATAAAAATTATTCGCCGTTATGTAGTTGCATATAATGTAATGGTGATTGTTTTATGTAACAAAATCAATAGAAATGGTCTCCTTGAAACTTTCTCATATACTCTTCAGTAAAGGTTTGATCCTTCTTTCTTCGCATAAAATTTTGGATCTTGGGTAAGGTAGCAAATGCCTTCCATGATATTGGCGAACAATAATTGCGGAACATGGTTCTTTGACGTGGATTTAAAAGTTTTACTGAATCTGTGTTGAATCTACCAAATATATATTTAAATTACTATTGAATTACTGAATCTACTGAATATGTATTTTTGATTCCTTTTTTCCCAACAGATTGGTACTAAAAATTTGATCTTTTATGCTATAAAGTATACTCTGTATATTATTATGAGTGTTTTCCCTAATTTATCTTTTCAAATCATAGTTGGTTTTTAAATTTTTTAGTATGGTTAGAAAAACTACATTTGTAAGAATTAATGCTACATTTTTACAATTGTAGTTGTGTTTGGTAAATAGTGGCGTATCGAGGTGAAAGGCTACACGAGACTTAGTATAATGCTTTCGTCTTCAGTTTTTTAGTAATATGAATGGCGATTGAGGCAAGCCATTACTTTTTTCGCCCCTTCATGGAATTTTATTTCAAAAATTGACATAAAAACACTAATGTTTTGCTATGAGGGCATTCCTTAAGATAGGAGCTTGAAGCACCAACATTTCATTTGCCACTTGACAAGATAAGGAATTGGAATTATTGACTTATATATAAACACAATTATATACATATATTCTAATTACTTATGTTCTACAAATAATTTCTTAATAACTCGAACTTTGGCTTCAGATGAACTTTAATTTCTGAGTTGGGCGGGCGTCTAAGCATGGTATATTATGCATGATCGTCATAATTTTGAAAAAAAAAAATGATAATACGTAAAAATTTAAGTATTTCCTTGAAATTGAAATATATAAATAAAATTTGTTTAAGAATTCCATACCTGCTTCTTCAGAGAATGTTTATCACGCACACACTCACATACACGCACACATGCTCCTTCCCCACACACGCACACTTATATTGATCAGGAAAATTTTTTTTTAATGTCTCAGTTCTGAAGTAGTGTGTCTCATAATTGTTTTTTCTTTACTGTATAACGATGGGTGTTTTCACTTTCTACTTTTGCCCCTTTTTTTTAAATGAATTAAACCAGATTCATTAAAAAACTTTTTCAGCTAAATGTACTTTTCTTGTGAAAGTATAGATTAAAAAGTTCTTGCATTATTAATTACAGTAATATAATTAACATTACAGTAATATAATTATTACCAAATATAATTGACTTATACGTTTCATACGTTCACTTTGTTATAGCAGTATTTAAAAATGCTGAGCGTCCGCTTAAATAACATTGTACACACACTAGGATTTTGCAGAATCCTGAGCCATAATAAATTTATAAATAGTAGTAATATACATATATATTTGCAAAGTCACAAAAATAAATTTGAACTTTAAATATATCATTTTTATGATGATTAAGTTCAAATTATGTTGAAATGTGAAACTAATTTAGCAAATTATTTAAAGAGAAGCCTTAGAGTGCGCGTTGTCTTCAATTGAAGAATGCCTAAATACGCTGCTGCCTGCAGTGTATTGAAAATAGAAAGGTAATTTCACCTAAGCGAAATCTTTATTACAAATAACTTTTTTACACTGAATTTTTTCGATAGCTGTAATTTATTAAAAGTTATTTAATAAGTGTTTTGATTAATTTATTGATTAAAAACATTTATTTATTAAAGCTATAATTTATTAATTGGGAGGGGCATTTTAAATTATGTTGGAAATGTTGGTTTTTATGTTGTTGCGTTTTAAAAATCATGTTGGAAATATTGGTTATGTTGTTGCTTTTTAGATTATGTTGGTTATGTTGTTGCTTTTTAGATTATGTTGGTAATGTTGCTGCGTTTTAAATTATGTAGGTTATGTTGTTGCGTTTTAAATTATGTTGGAAATGGTGGTTTTGTTGTTGCGTTTTAAATGTAATTGATATTTCGTTGGAAAAATGTCATCATTTGCATCATTTTTTAACTTCTTTATACATCAAACAGGAGTAGAAAAACATTTTTTTCTATTTGCCCAGGAAAATTCTATTTTCGCTTTTCAAATTGCAGATTTTTTTCGAGCTAAATGTCATATTTCAAATAGGCTTGAAAACGTGATTGCTTTTAACAAAAGATCTTTTGAAACGATATCGAAAACTGAATTCACGGCCGAATATTTGAAGAAATCCTTTATATTATATAACAAGCAACTTAATAAGTGATTTTTGACAAATGGGTGTCTTTATTATACGACATCCAAGTTTAGAACGATCGCTCTTTTTAATTGCTACCAGTCAATTTTCTCACAAAATAAAATATAGATATTATTCCTGAAGGATGGTTTTTAATGATTAATTGAGCATATCTGTCATTAAGTTTGGGCATTTGAATTTTCTGAAGCGGTAGAATTTGTAACTGGAATATCTTTCTTTCAAGGTCAGTGAATAAATCGTTTGTGTTCATGTTTATTAATGGGTTCCTAATGTTATATTTTCGGGGTTACAGAAAGTGAGAGCGCGGGCTTGAAAAGTTATACAATTTGACGAATGCAAAAGCTTAAAAAAATATATCTAGTTATTTTAAATATCTGCATTAAAACATTAAACGAAACCACTATTACATATAATTATTTTAAAATGGATGATAGATAGTAAAAATAAAGTTTAAAAAATATTCTTGAGTTACTGTATTTTTAGCTGCGAACAGCGTCTATTCTTTTGTGAATACGTCAAAAGATGTTGATCTCATCAAAATAGATGAGATGAAAGTTTGAGTTATTTATATTTTATTAAGGAATATAATTTATTTCAACCTCCATATCCCACAGAAGCGCGTCTTTTTTTTTATAGATGGGGTGTCTTAATCCCGAGTTTCTTAAAGATTTTTACTTTCTTCAAGTTTATCCTCCTTTCCGATTTTTGCTTTTAGTTTATTCTTCTTTTTCGCAAAGTCAAACGAGAGAGCTGTCCATACAGGTGGAAAAAAAAACCAATTTTTGATTTTTAATTTGTAATAGCGTGGAAAAGTTGCCTTTTGATATCGATAAGATAAATAAAAATTATAAAAAAATATTAGAGTATATCTTGAGGTGTCGCAAGTACGTTGAAGTTTCATAAAAACACACTTTTTGCAACTTTATAAGGATTTTTGTGTGCCTCGATTTTGAAATAAAAAGCTTTCATTAGGCATTATAATATAAATAAAAATATTAAAACACTTTTACTATTGCACTAGCATGGCACTGAGTCGTCGCCGGAGCGGTTGTTATTGAGGTAAGGCGGAGATTTGTCTGCGTCTGGTGACAAGGACAGAGCTGGTTTCAAATCAGTACCTTTGCCGAGTTCAGTTGAGTTGGCGTCTCCCCTCCGTCTAAACTGATTAACATGATTTGTTAGTTTGTGCTTGTGTGTTTTGCTGCGAGTAAAAATGGCTCAGTAAAGGCAATATAAATATCGGAATGTTCTATTTTTGGGAAATTGAGCGATTTGCTTGAAGTTGCACTCACTATTTGCGAATCTAGTGCTACTGTTATATCTAATACAACTTCAAAATTGTTGCAGAGAAGGATCCTTCTGTAAGCGAAATATGACATTTAGTCCCATAATAGAACAAATATGGCTAAGAGCTTTTATTCCAGCTGCTTCGAGCAAAAAATTTCTCAAATTATAAAAGCATATCATGCTAAATACATGAATTTATTGAAGTCTAAAAGCAGAAAATGTTTAGATAAGTTTAATTTCAACCTCACAGAATTTAGAGTAGAAGCTAGATGTTTATGATATTGCAGAATTGTATTAAAAAAAGTTCCAGTTATAGAATAAAAGGTTCTAAGTGATCAATGCTGTAACAGGAAAAATGGTTATAGGTAATATTGATATTGCTACCACAAGCGCTTTGAG
>JAPMOR010093730.1:164498-189232 GCA_026543865.1 Argiope aurantia | reverse complement strand
GTATAATATCAACTCTTTAACAAATATAATTGGTGTAGTTTCTATACGTTTCGTAATGTTTCCTTAGTTATAGAATTAAAAAAAATCCTTTGTCATTTGGAAGCCTTTATATCTGTCCATTCTTCCACAAAATAGCGGATACCCGACTGTGTAGACTAGGCAGCTACCTACAACCTCTAAGAATCTATAAGCATGTCGATTCGAATTTTTTTCTTAGTTGACAAATAAATAAGTTTCCAAAAAATACAAATGGAATTGATGGTGTAATATTATATTAATATCAACTCTTTATCAATTATAATTGGTGTGGTTCCTGCGTGTTTCATTAAGTTCACTAAGTTATGAAACCGAACATTTGCTTGGTTAATATTGTATACAGACGTATAGGCGGAGCCACTTGGAATCATAATAGGTAAATATATTATGCATAATCACAAAGTTAATAAGTTAAAAAGAATTTAACCTGAAATAAATCATTATGCGAAAGATTTGCGCTGAAATGTGAAGTTAATTTGATCATATTTTTAATAAAGGGATTTCAAAATGTGCACTGCCTATGGTTATAAAATATCTAAATATGCCACCTCGTGCACTTGTTTATGCATGGAAACGCGGCGATTAAAAATAATACAAAGAGTCAGAAAGAGGTAATTAGTATGATTAATACTAGACATGTAGTATGACGTAACAAATTTTAAATTAAATACGTCTCTGGTAGACTATCCATCTGTCTATTCATACGTATGCGAACATGATAACCAAAAACATATTATGTTTCATGAGCATAGTATATAATCGTTGTACCAAAATTGCAGATCTATGTTTCATTTTAGCATAAATTAGTCAAAAGATAAATAGTCTGTTGGTTAATGCATATGTGAGTATGACAGTTCGAAAACGCTACAAGATAGATGTATGAATTTAGATGGGCACAAAGTCGTCATAATACTAGACAAAATCAATCGAAATATATTGTGTGTGAGAAAAGTTACAACACTTTTACTTGTTTGATTATGGAATCAAAATGGCAATTACAGATACAAATTCATATGAATATTATTTCAAAAATATTGAAACTATTCTTAAGTTTTACAAAATACATTACCAAAAGATCTATATCATAAATTTTTTATAATTAAAAATATTTCCGTTTTTAGAGTATCAAATTATACATAAACAAAACCTCTCAATTTTAATTTCTCTGCCTTAGTATTTATTTTATTTCAATCCAGAAAAACAGAATGAAAACAGAATCATATAAGCGATTTAGATTTAAAATTTCGAGGAATTATTAAAATAACTCATTGGTAAACAAGTTATTCTGTCTATTAAGACGAACGCGGTGGCTGGCATCCGCAATACTACATAAATATTCATTGAGCATTCTCTGTTCTTTTTTTCTTCCAGCTATCCCAGTCATCTTCCGTGGAATATTTATGAGCAATTACCGAGAAATTCTACCTTTCATAGAGGAGAGAGTCGATTTTCCTTTCTTGTCCAAATAAATCGCATCAGCGTGACCCAGAAGCTTTTCCTTAATCCGCCTTTTGAGAAAAATGTTTCACACAGAGTTATTCAAGCTTATAAGTATTGAAGTTGTATGTAAATATGTGAAACTTACATATTCTATAAACAAAAACGTCAGATTGTTTTCGCTTCTCAACTTTTTGGTATATTTGCACAGTATTGGCACGAAGCTTTACACAGAAATCCAAACGCTCAGATTTTGCCGCGCTGGCCTAGAGGTATAATCTCGTCTTCGACACTCCAGAGTTCCAGGTTCGAAACCCGGTTCCACCGAAAAACTGTCGTGTGAGCGGGTCTGGTGTATGTTAAATCCAACGGGGTCGAATTTTCTCTTGTTGGTATGGTGTGGAATTTTGGAGAAGGGGGAAGCTCAGGTGTCACATTCTTCATGTGACTGCTGTTCAAAATTACGTGGGCCATCTCAAAATATACCTAGTGTTGCTTTAAAACGGGATATTAGTATAAGTAAACTTTGGGCTTGTGTAAGAGAAAAAAATAATGGAATAGTTCACCACTCGAATTCGTTTTGGTAGCGGGGTGGTAAGCACTTGGCATCGGAGCTAGTGGATTCCATGTTCGTAACCTGATTTCACCAAAGGTCTGTCGTGTGAAGCATTCCTAGTGTTTGCTAAATTATCAGAATCACATATTCCCAATCCAGATTCGAGATCTGGTTCCATCGAAGAACCGCCTGTAAGAGAGTCTGGTCTGCGTTAAATCCATCGCTGCAAAATGCTCTCCCGCTGGTATAGTGAGGATGTCTGGTGAGGAGGATGCCAACTCAGGTGTCTTTCTCGTTATCTGATCACGGTTCAAAATTACAAGGTCTATTCCAATATAGCCCTAGTGTTACTTTCAAAAGGGACGTTAATATAACTAAACTAAGCCAAAGTTTGAGTTTGTATAATGGAATAATTCTCCTCTCGATTTCATTCTGGTGGAATAGAGATAAGGATTCAGCGTTGAAGCCGGTGAGTTCGGTGTTCGTAAACCAAATCCACTTAAGACTTGTCGTGTGAAGTATTCCAAGTATTTGATAAATTTCTGGGATGAAATATCCCCCTACTGGTGTCTGATTATTCCCCCAAGCCAACAAGAAAGCCAGGCATGTAATGTGAAATCGTGTTTGAGATTTTTCTTTTATGGTCTAATCGAATTGACTTTGACATGAAAAAATACATAACATCATTTTTATTGCTTTAATTAGTTCGGATAGATATCCAAAACATGCCGCTGTATTTTCACTCAGATAACAGACAGGGACAAGGGTAGAAAGAAAAGAAAAATTTGAAGCATCGGATATTTCTCTAATTAATAGCCTCTCAGATTAAAGGCTCCCAATCTGAGAGGAAAAGTTTAAATTTGAGAGTAATAAATTTTAAAAACACCTATAAAATGAGCCGCCGGACGTTAAGATAGCTTAATTAGGTTAGGAAAAATTAATCTCAACTACATTCTAACATTAACCCTTACTTTTAGTGAATTGAACGTTTATTTAACAATATGCTAATCAGTGCTAAATGCAACTACAAAAAATACTAATTCACTCTTCTTTTATTCATTCTTGTTTTAGATATTGTTTAAAACAAAGTTGGATTTCTTTCTTCCTTCCTTTTCTGAGTTTATATTTCACTTAATGATTAATTTAGTATAATGCTTACATTATTTCATAACATTTAAGCCACAAACTTTGAATTCGCCAAAACATTCCCTGTGATTGTCCTTGAAAATCAATTATTTTGAGTTCGATGAAAGAATTTTTTTTTATTGAATTTAAAAGATAACTAGAAATATACTGTTCAAAACATTTACGGGATATTGTGAGTTTAGTATCAAACAACTATATAAACGACAACTTTTTCAACGAAACTGAAAAAGAATAGATTCAAATGGAAATTTATAATGTTTACAAAGCTGTGACAGAGAAAACTGTGCATTTTAAATTAGGAGTGAACCGGGATCTGCGGCATTTCTTCGGTACGAGGAGACTAAAAACAATTGATACGTGTTGAATGTTTCGTAACAGTGAATGCTATGTCTCAGCAACATGACTTAGATGAATTGGTGGCTTGGAGGGCTATCGGTCGTTTAGAGGTGGGTCAAACACAATCCGTTGTAGCTCAAGCGTTCGGAGTTTCTCAAAGTGTGATTTCCAAATTATGGAATCGGTTTTTGGAAACTGGAAGTGTTCTCCGGAGATCCGGATAAGGTCGTACGCCTGCGACAACACAAAATGAAAATCGATATGTAACATTACCGGCCAGAAGAAACCGCACTATGAATGCCGCTTTATTGCAACATCATTTTCAGAGCGTTACTGTTACCAAAGTTTCGACTCAAACTCACCGACACCGAAGTGTGGCTTTGTACACTCGCACACTCTATGGTTTGTATTTCGTTAACAGTGGCTCACCGTGCTGCCCGCAGAAGGTTGGGCGCAGGAACCTCTCAGATTTGCACGAATCTCATTTTAATGTACAATCTGACAATAGGCGGATTCTTATAAGGAGAGGACGTGGAACTCGGAATAATCCTGCATTTGTGCATGAAAGTGTCCAATTTGGTGGAGGTAGAGTGTTTGTCTGGACCAGTATTTGTATTAATGGCCGCACGGACTTGGTGTGGTCCTTTACGCAAACGGAATCGGGGATGAATTCATTCTCGCGGATGATAACGTCAGGTCACATCATGTTCAGCTGGTGGACAATTTCCGAAGGAAGGAATTCTTCGAATTCGAATTCTTTTATTGGGTTCATATTGGCCAGCATATTCTCTGGACATGAACCCAATAAAACACATTTGGGATATTCTAGGGAAAAGAGTTGCTAGTCGCTCATCACCTCCAAAAACAATACAGAAGCTGGACAGTTCTCTTCTACAGGAGTGGGATAGAATACCCCAAACCCTTATTGATAACCTCATTGAATCGATGCTTCTTAGGTGTGCGACATTACTTCTGTCAGGCGAAACCATATCCCTTATTAAAAGTCATTTCTATTAAAGAAATCAACTTTTTTGTTTATTTCTTTTTATACTATGCACAAATTGTGATTTTTTTATTTTTACGCTAAATATCATTAATATTTAATTTTTCCTTGTTCGTTTCTCTTTTCCCTTTTCTCATATCTTACAACATCTATCTATACATAATAAATTAGCCACGAAAACATTTCCTCATTCGCCGTTTATGTCCAAAATCATAATATCCCCTAATTGTTTTGAGTAGTGTATTTATTTTTCATATGAATAATGGATCTTCTGATTACAAATTAAAAAAAAAACATGAGATTTATTTATAGCTTCAGCCTTTCTTAAAAATGTGATGTATTAAAATATTAGCAAAATTCAAGAAAGCATTTTAATCTTTACACAGAGCTATTTAAAAATTATTAGCAAATTTTGAATAAATTCTTTCCCTATTCGAAAATATTCAGCCCAGTTTTGTAAGCAACCATTTATTAAAATTTTATGAAAAAGGAACCTTAAGTCTACTTCCTTTCTTTTTTTCTTTTTAGGTCCATAGTTCATTTGGTAGAAAACACTACATTTCACCAATTAATTCGCGAATATTTGCATATGCACCACGATCGCCATTTCTTGCATATTCTGGGAAATTCACTTCATTATCCAGACAACCCTAATGTAATTAATTTTCTTAATTCCTGATGATGAAGGGAATGGCCTCCAGCTATTCCGAAAATGATAATTTTTTTTTTGTTTTTTGTTCATCCGTTTGTTAAAGACCTCGTGCTTCCACCGTTCAGTTTCATCATCGTTTTGAACAAACATTTTTGTAACTTCATTTCCTTTGGAAATTCTTTTTTAAATGATGCACCATTTCTGAGGTGATTACTTCCTTTTTACTTAAATTAACCCATTCATCGCTGAATAAACAAATATTTTAAAGAACATATATCCAAATTAATTTTTAGAATTGCTGTTAAAATAAGGTGAATAATTTATAAAGGGTGTTCCCAAAATTAACTCAAGATTTGAATTTGCCACCATTCGTGTAGTAAAGTGTTGGCAATCCTATTAAAGAACCCTTTGACAGCTGATAATTTTAGGGTTAGTAAAAATGGTGCGTTACACGATAGAACAACATGTTTCCATTGTTGAACAATATTTCAAAAATAACGAAGGTCTGGCGGCCTCAGTTCGAAAATTTGACAATTGGCAGCCTAGATCGTGTGATTTAACACCACTGGAATTTCTATGGGGTTATTTGAAGTCAAAGATTTATGCCAACATAGATTACGCGTTAAAACAACGTGTTAACTCAAAATTTCAATAAAAAATGCATTTCTTTCTTTAAATTGTTATATTTATATTGAATCGTAAATAACACAGGATATGGTTATGTATGGAATAAAACACAGGACAAATGGTCTCCATGGCTTTGCTGACACATACGGACTCTTTTGTCGAAATTTTCCATGACCATCTTGCATAAATGTAGTTGAATTTCATTAATACAGTGTTGAATTTCCTCCTTCAAAGCACGCTTGCTTGTGGGCTTGTTGGCATAGGCCTTTGACTTCAAATAGCCCCATAAAAAGAAATCCAACGGTGTTAAATCACACGATTTAAAATTTCACAATTTCGATCATTTCTCAAATTTTAAACTGTAGCCTCCAGACTTGCACTATTTTTGAAACATTGTTCAGTAATTGACAACATGGCGTTGTATCATGTAATGCTCCATCTTTACTAATCCTAAACTATTAGGCGACAAATTTTTTAAGTAGGGTTGCCTACATTGCATTGCTCGAATGGTGGAAAATTTAAATCTTTCGTTGTGGTGGCATGTAGATTATTATGATCTGTGCAGGAAGCAACAGGACGAATGTGGTTGGAAACATTTCTTTAATAATCACATTCACACACTAAACACAAAGACAAGACATTCACGCGCGCGCTTCACAGTTCAGAATCACATCTCCTTCTCATTACAATTGCAATGCATTATGGGATGACATATGGGATGGCCTAAACAGGCATCGCCATCTAATATCCAAAAGAGAATATAAGTGTAATGCAACTGCTACATCGTTAATTTTGGGGACATCTTTTATAAATGAAATTGGAATGTACACAATAAAGATCTAAAATTCTGAATAAATTTTATTGAAATTTTGCTCACTTATACCAAAAAATCGTGAGGCAGTTTTTAGTGAATATTTCTGAAAGTTTATAATCCAGTTAATATTAATTTTCGCTTATTAATAGAATTGGTAAGGCGCACGTTGAATGGGTATTACTATTTTTATGTTCTCGATTACGAAATATAGAGGAAGAATTGTAATCGTCAAAAAATCTGAACACGAGATTCTTACGAATCTCCATGATTCAGAACTCCCTGAATTCGAAAAATATACTTTTGGCTACATTATGTTAGTTCTATCTCTGGGCACGATATCTAAAAAACGATTTGAGCTAAATGCATGCAATTTGGTGTATAGAATTCATAACAAATTTATAGATTTCTTTAAAATATATAAATATAATTTTGAAAGAAATGCATTCTTAAGAAGTTCGTCTGTCTAATTGATGGAGTACAAGTGATCTCAATAACTGCAAAACGGAAAAAGCAAAGATAGCTGAAATTTGGTGTATATATGTTTAGTCTCTAAAGTATTGATTCTAATCAAATATCGGATAAAATCTGCCAAAGGATTGATTGGTTGTCAATCTGTAGTTTCATAAGCCTGTAAATGTGATAGCGTAAAAGCGCAATATCTTATTTCGGTATGTGATCTTGTGACAACTGTAATTCCATGTCAAATTTCTGTTTCCATCTGTTAACAAAAGAATGCACCTAAAATGCATATTCATATAATAAATTCAATAAAAAGGCTAGATTCACACCCAAAATCTATATTAAGTTATTACTGTTCATGAATGTCATGCAACACTTTCGTGGCCTTATCCAAGGTCGGCAATTTTATGCGGGTTTAGTTTAGTTTAGCAATTTTAACATCCTATTTTAAAGCAATATTAAAGTTACTGAGGTAGAACCTCGTCATTTAGAATCCCATGAAGTGATAATTTTAAGCTGAAGGGGGGGGGGGATGATAAGACTTTTATTGGAGGGTGTACGCGAAAATTTTGGGGAAAAACGCTCGCTGGTTCATCATGGAATTTGCGTTCTGCGTTCGGTCTGGGAATATTAGAGCTACTGGGGTTGGACCTCGTCATTTAGAATCCCATGAAGTGATAATTTTAAGCTGAAGGGGGGGGGGTGATAAGACTTTTATTGGAGGGCGTACGAGAACATTTTGGGGGGAAAACGCTAGCTGGTTCATCATGGAATTTGCGTTCTGCGTTCGGTCTGGGAATATTAGAGCTACTGGTGTTGAACCTCGTCATTTAGAATCCCATGGAGTGATAATTTTAAGCTGAAGGGGGGGAAGGTGATAAGACTTTTATTGGAGGGTGTACGAGAACATTTTGGGGGGAAAACGCTAGCTGGTTCATCATGGAATTTGCGTTCTGCGTTCGGTCTGGGAATATTAGAGCTACTGGGGTTGAACCTCGTCATTTAGAATCCCATGGAGTGATAATTTTAAGCTGAAGGGGGGGTGATAAGACTTTTATTGGAGGGCGTACGAGAACATTTTGGGGGGAAAACGCTAGCTGGTTCATCATGGAATTTGCGTTCTGCGTTCGGTCTGGGAATATTAGAGCTACTGGGGTTGAACCGCGTCATTTAGAATCCCATGGAGTGATAATTTTAAGCTGAAGGGGGGGGGGTAATAAGACTTTTATTGGAGGGTCTACGAGAAAATTTTTGGGGGAAAACGCTCGCTGGTTCATCATGGAATTTGCGTTCTGCGTTCGGTCTGGGAATTTATTTTAGTTTGTTTTCTTTCTAGCTTCTTTTTTAATATAAAGTATTTGGCCCATTGATTTTTACTTTTTTTCCTATACAAGGTTCAGAAGAAGTATTGTGATAGTCAGAAAAAATTCGAACTCGAAATTTTGACGATTCGCCACACTTTATACTTCCCTCAGTTTGAAAAACACATTTTGGCCTTATATTTTGTTTGCGAAAAGAATGACTTAAAAAAGATTTCAGATAGATTGACGACATTTGACGAATGGGTTTACGATGAAATTTGTAGATTTCTATCAAGGTTTGAACGAAATCCATGCGCAGGAAGTCTGTCTGTCTGGCTATTCGATTACAAATGAACTCGATAATTCCAAAATGCAAAAACTAGTTCTATAAAATTTGGTACCCATGTTTAGTATCAAAAATATTATTTTTTGTAAAATTTTGAACTAAATCTGTCAAAGGATTGACTGTATGTAGGTCTGTACTTTCGCATGCAAGTAAGTGTAAAAATTTATAAATGGAAAGACTTAAATTAATGAAATTCATCATGCTATCGTGTAACTAAGTATAACTGTAGTTCCGTGCCAAATTTTATTGTCATTCGGGCGTCAAAGAATTGATCAAAATCCTTATGTGCTCAATAAATACTCGCTAACGATCTATTTCTCGTAACTATTGTTCGCTAGTGTCATGCAAGAAATTTTCTACCTTTCCCAAGGTTCTTAAATTTATGCTGGGAATAAAGGGATAAAACCTTAAATGGGAATATGCGAGAAAGTTTCAGGGAGACCACCTTCTACTGACTTATGGTGAATTTCTGATTATAAATATTATTTGGACTTCCTTGTTTTTTATTGCACTTTAATACATTGCATCTTAATTTTGATAGCGTATCTTTAATTTCTTACTAATTCTGAAAATACATTTATTAAGAGAGTGATGAATTATTTAAAAAAAGGGCGCTTTCCCCATATTTTATTAATTCTTTTCTGATTTTAATTTTAAAAAATATATATACACAATAAAAGGGTCTTGGGAATCATGATATTTTATAGAAAATATATATATACATAATAAAAAGATTTTGTGAATCATGATATTTTATAGAAAAGTAATTTTTAAATTGGATATATTATTTTCGAATTTAATTTAACAATTAGCACTGGAAAAATATTTGCAGAGATAATGCAGATACTGATTTGTTTAATTTTTAACATTGTAAATTATTCTTTTTAATAGAAATTGCTTGTACTTTAAAATAATTGTGTTCGAAAAATAAGTTTATTTTAATTCTTTTGTATGACTATGAAAAATAAAAGCATTACAAAGAAACAAAGCTAAATTTGAAAAATAAAAACTGATATTGGTGATAATTTAAAAAAAATAACATGGCTATTGTATTAAAAATATGGTTTTTTAGAAGTTATAGTATTTAATATCGATTATTTTTTTAACTTTTATTTTTTTATTTGACTAACTGTTTTTACAATAATATTTAATTTCCCGTTTTTCTTTTCTATTTTTTTGACGATACACCATTTATGAATTAAATTTAACTCTGCTTTTTAAGTTCAGTTGAATCTTTTAGTTTTGTTTTTATAACATTTCGACAAATTAATAAAAACTAAAATGTTATTGTACCTTTTTATAACAAAGATTTTTTTTATATATATTTCCCATTTACTTGACATTTTGCGAAATGTATCATTTCAATTTTAAAAAGCGTTTAATGCAAACTTTGTAATTTTAAGATAAATGTTCTTCTTTAATATTTTTTCTTTAAATTGCCTAATATTTTTAATTGTTTAAAGACATCTTCTCTCATGTATTAATTACAGCTTCGTAATTTAATGCTCCCATCTGTATTTTTTAATTAATACATTATAAAAAGAAAAACCAAGTATTTAATTCTGGACTAAAAGATATTTGTAATTGTGTAGCTTCCTTTTGTTATACAAGAACTCTGGTATAATAGCAAACGATTTTTCAGAAAGTGAAATAGTTATCATTTATTTTCTCACTGTTTTGTTTTAATTCTCAGAAAAGAAAAAAGTGGACGAAATATTGTTATTTTTTTTCTTGTCATATATTCCAAGAAAATGAAGTATTCTTATTAAAAATGACTATCAAATTATCTCCTTCTTTTAAAATAATTACTTCTCCTATAAATTAATCTTAGAATTTTTCGTGCATATACCCAAGAAATATCAAAGATATCTTTTCCAACAAGCCTTATATTAAAGAAAATGGAGAAAAAATATCACTGAATTACAAGATCTAATTTATTTGACTATTAGATTATTTATTTTTGTTTTCCCCCCCACTAAAACAAGAAAACAAATATTTTATTAATAAATGTATCGTTTAATAAACGGTTTAGTGCTAATTGTGATAAATTGTTTGAAGATTATTATTATTATTTTTTTCTATAGTAGAATTCTTTTTTTTCCCTTCGCAAAAAGTGACATGATTATCACCAAATAAAAATGCTATATTTAATATTGTTATTTTTAATTAATACATTATAAAAAATTACAATTATTGCATTCCAGTTAATCTCTGCTTTTATTATGAAGAGAAATTTGAGAAGTATGAATACCAGGAAAAGGAATGGTATGCGATGTATTTAAAAATAAATTTATAAATTTATTTTTAATGCTTTTTTTTCGTTTACTAACTGGTGTCTATAATAGAAGGAAATATTTTCATGCGTAATTTTAGTTTAATTAATAATTCAAGATAATAAAAATATTATGAAATAAAATCGATCTTATTAAAAAAGAAAATATTCTTATGAAATAAAATCTTTCTTATTGAAAGAAGAAAATATTATTATAAAATAAAATCGTTTTTAATGAAAAAAAAAGAGAAAATATTATTATGAAATAAAATTATCTTTATATTCATGTTAATATAAAGATTATTACTTTGCGATGCTGAAATACAGTCAGAAAAGTGATGTTCGCAATTTATAGTCAATCATTAATTTCTTCAGTCTTAAGTTTCTTCAGAGTTATAGAAATAATAAGCGAAGAAATTATGGTTAATAATATATGGTCCTCAAGCTATTCAACTATCCTTTTTCGAATTTTCAACATATCGTTTCCATATTTTGCATAAATACCGATATGCAAGAACAATTAAATGTGTAGAAAATGAAGCTTGTTGAATCCATCATCTGTTTTCAACTTTTGATTAATTAAAATAGCCTTACGATGCCATCAGAAATTCGATTATTCTGTTTTGAGAATGGACGAACGAATGGTTAAATACTTTTAGGCGATGCATTCTCAATTAACTTACTGCCACTTAGTTTACGTATATTTGCAACTCGTTGAAATGAATTCATTTCGTGAAATAACAGTAGTTAATAGGTTAATGTTAATTAGAAATGCTTGCTCAGTTTAATGCAAATTAATTCGACTGTTTGAATCTGGCTAACTGTTACGATGAAATTTTAAATCAAAGGAAAATTTTGGACGATTGTTGTTAGAACTGTTATACTGAAATATTTCAAGTATTATTAAAGCTCTCTAAATTGCTTAAAGATTTATTAGCGAAGAAATTCTAGCATGGAATAGTAGTTTTAGCTTTGGTTAATCAGAAATTCCTTTGCGCTGATGTGCCACAAAGAATGCTTAATCGTGCAAACTGTTGCTAAGCAATGAATACTGGAATTTACATTTTGTTTTGATGTAGTATATCATAAATCAGCAATATTTGTTAGTAATTTATCTGTAGTTTCTTTTGCTTTGATAAAATATTGAGAAAAGGTAATCAAAAGTGCTGAATGTGAAAAATGTTATTGTATTTGAAATACTAAAAGAGATAATGAAGAACATCTTTAAAATGAAAAGCAATAAATATCATACATGGGAGCTAATTAATATTTTATGTGAAATAAAAATTTATCCCATTTATGTAAGCCAGAAAAAGTTATTTCAACGAAACTACTGGCAAAATTTAAGTGTACATTCATGCAGAAATAATTTTAATAAGAATAAGTAGCAATGTTTGGTTGCATATTAACTATCAAAATAATGAAATTACATTGAAAATATGTTTTAAAATAGGAAAAAAATAAAATAATTTATTATAATTGAGTCATTGGTTTAATTAAAATGAGTGATCGCCCCAATCTGATCACCAATCACAATAAAAGATTTTTTGGGGCGTGGGGGTATTGGCACGTTGCTGGAATGCAAATACTAATTTCTTTGTGTTGATATCAGTTATAACATGATACAATCAAATGAATGTTATTCTTATTCGAAGAAGGTAAACAGAAAATATTTTTGGATAAATCAAGTAATTCTGTTAAAGAAATAATCGATGATTCGAAATTAGCTATAGATTTTAATCTGTCTTCCCGCTTTCAAAATTCCAAGGCTATTTGGAATTTTGTTTTTCATAACCAAAATCAGTGGAAATCATTGGTTAAAAGTTAACAATTTTCCTCAATTTTTAACACGTGAAAATATTCGAGAAAATATTCTTTTCAGTTTATAAATCAAAAAATGAGGACCAAGTGACAGATTCCTATTTCACTTCTTTAAATCCGGACTCATTTATATGACCTTGATTTTACATGAGAAAAGTCATGCAAACTTTTCGAAATCTTATCTAAAAGATAATAATCAGGTTCATTTGCGCAACCTTAGAACATCATTCAATTAACTTTTCACCTTGAATTAAATGTAAATTATTATAGCAGTTATAGGTAAACAAGTTTCTTCTTTCAGTATCTAGAAACCTATTTTACTAATCAAAATATAACAGCAGAATGCTTATTTTTTAAAAATAATTTTATTGGTGATATCTAAATGTAAATATTTATATGAAATAATATTTGGCCTGTAAAAGAATTCGATTATAAGAGAAGCCAAATGTCGCTTTTTCTAAAAAATGAATCCATAAATAGCGTTTAGATCATTATAACATATGTTGCCATTTTTAAAGGCGAAATAAAAGAACTAAGAGAATTACAATAACGAAGTAAGCAGACGAAGGTTCAAATAGGTAATCGTTCCATTTTTTTTAATAAACAAAATATATAAATATATTTTGGAATTTGTTATAAATTCAAATTTGGATCAATGTATTGCACAAAAGTAGTAAAAGTTTTATTAAAAGTAAAAAAATAAAAAAAAAATTATTTACTTTTTATCATAAGGCATGGGCATATTTAAATGAGAACAAAATTTCTGAAACAAGAACTATTTTTTTTCTGATTTTTAAATTTAATATCGAAATATTGAACTAAACAAACTGAAATCGACTTAAATATGAATTTTTAACGATATGTGAATATTAATCCAAGAAATCACAGAAGAATTTGAATTTAAAATGTTTGAAACAATTAAGTTACATTGTATGAGGTAAAGATGACATTAGTTTGAAAAATATCGTACTTTCTAAAATGTTGCACAGAATATAACTGGCAAACATGCAGTCGCTAATTCAAAGGAAACTTTTTTTCGTCTTATTGACCTGTTATTTTTACAGGAATCACAAGTGACGACACCGTTAATAATCTCATCGGAACCGCAAACCATCCACTCCTCCTCTAATCGAATCCATCCTTTCTTTGGCCACGTCACTTCCAAGCATTGTGAAAATCCTGCCTTGTTAGAAGAATTAGCGGTGTAGAAAATGGCGCTCGCCAAATGCCAAGAAGATTCCATCTTCCGTTCTCAGCTTCCTGGATTAATTAAAATCGCCTTAAGACGCCATCAGCAATTCGCTTATTCTGCTCGGCGGAACGACGAACGAATGCTTAAATGCTTTTTGGCGGTTGGATTCTCTATTAACCAGCCAAACTATTCCCGCCAATTTGTGGACGCGGATCCGTAATTCATTAAAATGAATTTATTTGGAGAAGTTAAAGGAAGTCAACAGTTGAAGATAAATCGGAAATGCTTGTGGACTTCAATGCAATCAAATCCGACGTTTTAAATGCAAGTGAAAAGCTGGTTGTCTATAATGGCGAAATTTATGATCGTAGGGAAGATTTGGAATGCTTCTGTTAGAATTATTTATACCGAAATATTCGTACACAATTAAAGCTATGAAAATTATATATTATGAGCTAATAGATTTCTGTACAGAATACGAATCTTAGCAAGAAATAAACTTGAAGTCCGTTGTATTATCATGCTTAAAAAATATTTAATTATTGCCAAGCAACGCATATTGGTTATTTGTATTTTTCACTTTATCGTACACGTAACACACAGAAAATACAGAAATCGTCAAAAAATTCGACTTCAAGATTTTGACGAATCTCCACGTTTTAGATCTCCCTGTGTTCGAAAAACACATTTTTAGAAAATGTCCGTCTATCTGTGACAAAGATAATTCAAAAACATTTCGAACTAGACGGTTGAAATTTGGTATACGATTTTTAAGCCAGATTTGTAGATTTCCAGCAAATTTTGAGAAAATGCATTTACAAGAAGTTGGCTGTTAAAATATAAGTTAAACACGATAACTACAAACTATAGTTTTGAAACTTTTTAAATTTTGAGCCAAATTCAATAAGGGATTGACCGTCTGTCTGTCTGTACTTTCAGAAACCTGTAAATGCGATAATTTTTTGAACCGAAATGAGTTAAATGTATTAAATTTAGTATTGAATTTTGTTATTACAAGCGCATATTTGTGTCACAAGCTTCAATCGGTTGGGAAAAACGTGTCTAAAGCACAAATTCGTTTTTCTGATGCTATTAACCGCATTCTAAAGATTAATCGCCAAACATCTAGCCAAGTATCACACGATAGATTCAGTAAAAATGTTGAATTTAGGCCAAAGGTTAATATGGTACCTTAACTACTTACAACTACTGTACGTCAACGCCTTGCAAGGCGTTCTCTAGCATAACAAATTTATTAGAGACTATGCGAGGATTTCTGGGAGCTCACTCGTACTGGTTAATATATGAATTAGTAATTCGTATTTTATTTAATTAGTATTATCTTCATATTAAAAAAATAAATTATTTAAAGAATAACGACTCAAAATTACTCTAATTAAATCAATTTAAATAAAATAAATTAATATATTCTTAATTGCTAGAATTTTTCCGCCTCTTGCAGGGATCACAGATGTAGCGATCATTCGGTTAAACTGTTCAAATTAGCGAAGAACGGATCTCTTGTAAGTAAATACAAATGAATTTCGTTGGTTCTAGTGATCATTTTCGATGTCCAAGGTGGTTCGGCGTAGAGCATTTATTAGGATTCGTCAAGAAGATGCCCCCGATTCATTGAAAATTCAGTATACTTTTTCGAACAGGTCTGATTCAGTCCTGACATAAATTGGGTTTAGTTTAGTTTAGTTTAGTTATATTAACGTCCCGTTTGAAGCAACACTAGGGCTATTTTGGGACGGACCGTGGTCAGATGACGAGGACGACACCTGAGCTGGCACCCCCCCTCTCCACACCACACCACACCAGCGGGAGGACGACATAAATTGGGAGACAATTAAAAAACTACAGAAGGAACAATTTGTCATGAACGGATGATTCGAAGTTAGAGGCATCCCATGAGGGGAATGATGAAGGGAAGTCAGAAAAGAAGCAGATATCTCTCCAAGAAACTCCCCAACCTCTTCGACCCTCAAGAAAATCTGTCCAATGCCGTGCTAAATCTTTAGTGCATTGGAATGGAAGTAGTATCCACCGAATGCTTAATAATTCAAAGGTTTCGATAACTTTTTAAGAAAGCATAAAACATTAAATATATATGAATATTTATCAATCTTGTGAATCGTCTATTTCTAATTAAAATGAATGAATAATAATAATGATGTTTATGTGGTTTTATTTATCTTTATGTATATACAGAATTATAATACTTTGAAAGCATTTTGGATGTATTGATCATTCGGATGTAACAATCGCTTTGACTTGAATTTAAAATGATCATCAAAAGTGGTGTCCATTGTATTTTAATTTTTGCTGTTATGTATTAGTATAAGATTGATTGGGTATAATAGGGATAAAATAATGTAAAATATGATGTGGCATATTTCATTTATCATAAATAATATTGTAATATATATATAAACTGTAATTAACTATATTAATATATATTTCATATTACATTATTGCCATATTTGGCATTTATGTAAAGAATAAATGCCAGATATGGCGGTATATTTGGGAATATGACCTTCAAATGGCTTTATAATTTTTGTGTAATGAAAATATATTTTGAAGATTAAATTTTTTTATGAAAAATATAACTTTATTTTGTCCTAAATTTAGAAGTATTTAGGAAAAGGGCTTTTCACTTACTAAATATCTTTTTCTTCTTTTCTGTTTCTTCTATTATAAATATAGTATCAAAACAAAACTTTAGATTTGTGAAACGAATTATTGGTTCGTATTTATATAGATTTTACTAAAAAATGCATTAATCGTTTCGTGTTATGGAAGGTTTTTATCGCCAATTATAAACATTAAATATTTTGCATCGTACAAATATTGTCAATTTTTGAGCAATTAAAGAAATAAAAACTTCTTTGCACATACTTTTTTTTTAAACCACCAATAAATTTTCTATTTTTTTACCGATTTTTTTAATCAATATTAATTTTCTTTATGGGAAATAAAGGGAGAGAAAAACCTGTCCTTTTTTTATTTCTTTTATCGATTACTTATTTTAATTGCTAGTAAAACACTCGGAACGCGACTGTGCTTTTAACTAAAGTACGCGTTGATTTAGTAATTAACTCGTAATATTGAACAAATGACTGCAACAAGACCTTTGGACATTAGTGAAATGAACATTTAAACGAAGTAACTAAGGCAAATGTTTCTTTTTTTAAGCTAATTATGGGAAGAGTACTTGTTTTACGTTATTATTTTATTATTAAGTTTTACTAAACTCTAAATATGGAATATCGAGATATAATTAAACACATACAGAGTAGTAGTGAGATTATGTTTTATTAGATCACTAATTCATTTTGTAGGTGTCACTAGGAATAATTTTCGAGAAGTGCCTCTTAATTTTGAACTAATTTTTGACGATGAAGTCTCTAACATATGAAGTGCTTGATACCAGTTATTTATATTAATTACAAATTTGAAGCTACATTTTGTATTCATACAATTATATTAGGAATTTTCATAGGCATGTAACAAAATAACTCAAATATATCGTCGATATTCAATTAAAATGTTGTATGTCTCAAAAATACACATATTAAGACATACAAAAGTTTTGCATAACATTGGAAAAATAAGGTATTCTGTGACAACATGAAAGAATTATGTATCACAAACGGCGATTAGGGAGGAAATGTAACTAATTTTTCAAATAATTCCATAAACAAAATGTTTTGGTAAATTTGACATACAATATTTGGACTCAACAATGCCAATATATTATGATGAAGACTGTGTGTATTTTTTTTTTTTTCATTTTTTTATGCTGTCTTCGTTTCCTTGGTGAATTCTTCTTTTAAATATGTTGCTTTATAGCTATTTTTGAAACAGCTGTTCTTTATAAAATATTTTTGTGCATTTTTATAGTAATATCCACTCGCAAAAACACCCGTGATTACTGCTTTTGGAAAGAATGTCAATGTTGGAAAGTAAAAAAAAAAAAAAAAAAAGCAAATGTCTTTTTTCTACTTCTCGATAAAGGTTGGGATATAAAATGTCATTTTATCAATCACTTAATAAAAAGTGGCCAGAGTGGCTACTTGAAACTTTTTAGCATAATTTGTAATAAATGTACTTTTATATTATAATGGTTATGCTACTGGCAATAAATATTGGGTTGTTCGGAAAGTAATTTTGTTTTCTCCCGACAGAGGATTTAATTGTATTTTTTTGCACCCAACTTCACATTTAAGCCGTATAATTTTTATATGCTTTAAGAGCTCATATAGCAAGGCTTATGTGTGAAAAATTCCAATTAATTCTACGCAGTAGTTTTTGGTTGGTGCCCTTTTAAATATGGAGAGCGATAAGCAGCATTTTCGACATATCTTACTGTTTTACTACAGAAAGGGTAAAAATGCTGTTCAAGCCAGAAAGAAATGGACCGATGTGTATGGAGAAGGTGTGTTGACAGTACGCCAGTGCCAGAACTGGTTTGCTAAATTTCTTAGACGGTAAAACCTTCACCACAAATGAGGAGGTCAAAAACCACCTCGATCAGTGTTCTGGCAGCAAAGACCAAAAATTTTATGAGCGTGGAATTATGCTACTACCAGAAAGATGGCAAAAGGTGTTGAAGCAGAACGGCCAATATATAATTTAATAAAGTATTTGTTTACTATACGAAAACTGTCTTTCATTTCCACACACACACACACACACACACACACACAAAAAACGAAATTACTTTCCGAATAACCCAATAGTTAAGAAAGACCCTATTAGAGTGTGATCTGAAGCATCGCCGAGTTGGCGGTTAATATCCGGGATGCGATTAATATAAATGTATCTGAAAACCAAATGTGTATTTTGGATAGCCTTTCAAGATCGATTTAAACCAAAATTTGACACAAAATAAAATTGTAATTACGAAATAGCATATAACATCTCATATTTAAGTCTTATTGTATTTGGACTATTATGTTTACTTGCTTGCAAAAACACAAAAAAGATGAATTGGATTCCAAGAAGTAAATCTGTATTTTAGATGTTAAATTTGTGCATCAAAATTTATCTATCTAGCTCTCTCATTTTTGTGGCTATAGTGTTAATTTATAATCGGACAGCCAGTCAGACAAAATTTCTCCGAATGGATTTCTTTCAAAATCTGTCATATTTGAATTGGATATTAGATCAAATTTAAATCATCTAAATCAAAACGTTTTTGAAATATCGTGTTCACATACAGATATCTAGACATAGTTTTATGAGGAATAGGTCTGAATCTGGAGATTTGCCAAAATCTTTAATTCGAAGTTATTGATAGTTACAGTACTTTCTCTTTCTATACTTCGTATAGGAGAAGTCAAAAATGTATTTAAAAAAATTATTAAAATGTATAAAATTTTGATAATCTTTTCATTGGAATGTATTCAAATGCAATTAATTGGAATTGCATTTGCAAACCAAGTTTATATCTATAAAAAGTCATTTTTTGAAATTGTAAGTAGAATTGTTAGAATATTTTTTTTGTGCATTAAAATACTGCGAAATTTTGGAAGGAAAATGTTGAAACTTCAAACCATTAAAAACGTAAACAATTTTTAAAAATCCCTTTCACAGCGAGCTCACATCACCCCCCAAAATAAGCTATTTAGTAGTTCTAGGTTCAAAGGTTTGTACTGTAGTACATTTAAAACAATTTATAAATTATCACATTTTAAAAGAGAGTGCAGAGGTTGCGAAGACTTAGAGGTGAGTTTTTGAGTTTCGGATCAGAGATTTCCAGGTTCGAAGCCCGATTCCATCGAAGAACGACAGTATAAGTGGGTCTGGTCTATGTTGAATTCTTCAAGACCAATTGTTTTTCCAATAACATATTGCGGAATCTTGGAGAAGATGCCAGCTCAGAGTCGTCTTCGTCCTTTGATAGCGGTTAAAAATTACGATGTTCATCCCCAAATCGCCCAAGTGTTACTTTAAAACGGAAATCTTAATATAACTAAGCCTGCTAATATGATATTCATTCTTGCTAATATGTGGTCTTTGCCCTGGCACTATTCCTTGAGAGGTAATATGTCCATTTTTTTACGATATTGTTCGCAGTTTTATTTGCTGAGAAAAGTTTTCTTCTGAGATGCTGCAAATAGCTTCAGTGCAATAGTTTCCACAATCCGTCACTAAAATGGTAGTTCTCAGAGAATTTTCTTTCTAAAACTTTAGCATTAGAAATCAAAAGCTAAGACATCGTTGATAATTACATATGATCCATAAACCATTCAGACCTCTTAATTCAAACCCATCTTTTCTTTTTCTATGTATGTCACATCCAAGCACTGTGGAAATCCCGTCTTGTTAGAAGAATTAGCGGCGTAGAAATTGGCGCTCTCCAAATGCCAAGAAAATTCCGCTGTCCCTTTCTCAGTTTCCTGGATTAATTAAAACCTTCTTAAGACCTCGTCAAACATTAAATTATTCTGCTCAGCGAAACGACGGACAAATGGTTAAATGCTTTTTGGCGGTGCATTCTCAATTAACCAGCCAAACCTTGTCGCCACTTTGTTGATGCAGATTTGTAATTCGTTGAAATGAATTTATTTCGACAAATTGGAGGTCCCAACAGGTGGATGCAAATTGGAAATATTTCTGCACTTTAATGAAATCTAACTCGGTTTTTTTAATTTAACTAACAATCAGTTTACGGAATTCAGGATCGGTGCAAGATTTTAGCTAAGAGTCCTTTGAATGATTTATTTTGAATACTTGATATATAATTAAATATGAAAAGTGAAGAATTTCTAATGTAGGAGGCGAGTTTTAGCAAGGTTTACAAGAGAATATATTTAATGCTTTTGCATATTGAGAATGTCTTAAACACGCCAACAATTGCTTATTGCTGTACATTATTTATTGGCACTTTCTTTGATAGAAATCTAAAGTTTGTGTATCTTTTTAATGTAATAGTATTAATTAGTTATGTTTTATTCCAATATTTAGTTGTGGGAAAACGTTTTAAGATATAATCACCATAATCATTTATTTTGCGCATTTTCACTTACTACTAATAATTATATATTTCCTTGGATCATGAATGAGAAATTTATAGTTTTTACTTGCTAACTTACTTGTTCGTCTGTTTCTTGTTACATAAGTTATTTTATTTTACATAATTAACGACCTACATATATTTGAAAATTCTTTTCTTGAAATGGTGGATATTGAGAACGTTTGATACAGAAACCGATTTTTAATCCACTATTGCAGGAGGAAAAAGAAGTATTTACTACATTTGTTGTTTAAAAAAACAAACAATTTTTTAGGAAAAATGCATCTGAAATTACTAGCAAAAATATATTTAATACCTCTTTTTTTTATAAAAATTGAATTTGTACACATAAAATTACCGTCTGCATTATTAAATTAAAATGCTTCATTTTGTTTTACAAAATTATCGTCTGCCTTATCAGATTAAAATATTTCCTTTTTGTAAAATTATCGTTTGCATCATAAAATTAAAATATTGAATTCTTTTGTAAAATCAATATAGCATCAAATATAATTTTTTTTTGTGACGCGAATTGTTTCTCTTTCGCAATTTATTTTTACATCAAATATTGTTTTGCCGTTTAGAAGAAATTTATCAACTAGCAAAAAAAAAAAAAAAAAAAAAATAGATATTGTCATATTTGTATTAATAATATTCTGGAATTGTTAATTTTAAATTTAACAATAGATGTTCTTTGGTTTTTTGGGGGGCATTTAATGCTTTGTTGAAAATCAGAGCCATAGAGTAAATAATGCAATTAATTAAACTAATTCTATTCCAGACAAAAGATCATCAACGACTCAGTTTTAACAATTTCCATATCTTTTCTCTGGAAATATTTAGTTTAATAGTTAATGTAACAGTAACTCAGTTAAACTATTACATTTACTATTAAATTATACATTACAGAACTTCATAAAGACTTACAAAAACTAACTAATTATTAAACTTCATAAAGGTAAAAAAAACACTGTTTAATGTTTCGTAAACTATGCTGTTTTTATTAATTTTTGTATGAATTAAATCAAATATTTCCTGTCTCAAAAATGATGTAGTAAACTTCCTGTTTTTGATCTACACATTTCATAGTAAATTTTTAAATCTTTATCTTACTTTTCTAGTTGCATTTAAACACGATTATTTTTAAAGACCATAAATTTGAATTAATATTAAAAATTTGAATAATTCTACGAAATTTTGCAATATTTTGCAATAATTTTAAACACGAATATTGTTTTAGAATAAAATTTGAAACAAATCTTGAATTAACTATAATATTTGTTTTCTGTAATTTTTTGAACTTGCATAACAGTAGATATTATTAAATATGTATTTCTCACTTGAAATATGTTTTTTTAATAACACTCAGTTAAAAAAATCATAAGAATATATTAATCTTTTAGAAATTTGGAAACGACTATTCGCTATGAAAGCAAATGAAATTATTCGAACATTACACACTTTCTTTCTTTAAGAATACTTCAATCGAATTTTTTTACTTTTGCGTTTCTTTTAAGCATTCAGTTACATTTTTTCTAATTGTTTGTAATATTTTCTATCAAAAATAAATAATTAAAACGTATAATATTCTTTAATTTTTTTAGTGCCGTCTTCTTACTTCAATTGTAGTTAAAATACCAGAAACACGGCTATGCTTTTAACTAAAGCGCTTGTTGATTTAATCATTAGCGAGTAACATTCGTATAAATTAGTAAAATAAGACAGTTGGTAATATTAGAATATAATTCTATGGGGGGAAAACAAAAAAGAAGTAATTTGTTTAGCACCAATAAGATTAAATGTGGTTTTTGTGCGTTTTTATTTAAATGTAAATAGGGAATACAGGATTTTTATCATTTATTTTGTATGTACAGAATATATGAAACAATGTTTCTCAAAGAGGCTAACACCTGAAGACAATTTAGCCATTTTCGTAAGGAGAATCTAGCAAATAGATGACGGCGGAAAATTTGTTGTCGACGTTGTGACTTTTCATTCTCCGATACAAATAAACTCATCAAATAGAGAATTACTTTGTCTCAAAAATATATATTTCGGACGAAGACATGGCTATAATTTCCTGAAAAATAATATATATTTTATGAAATTACTTAAGAAATTACCAATCCAGTTTATAACGTGGATAAAATTTCTAGATGTAGAAATACAGCTGTTTTAATTTTAAGTTTAAAAATGTATGTATATATTTTAGAAATATAATTAATCAAAAAATAAAGGAAAGTCTTACTTAGGGAAGACTGTTGCACTCTGAATCATTTTTTCTGTTATATGATAAAACAACCTAACAATTTATATTTTTATTTTCTTTATAGGTATCCCATTTTATGTAACACCTCTTCAATTATCTGTAAATAATAAGACAAGGTAGGTTAATTAGAAAATAAAAGAAAATTATAATTATGTGTAAAATAATTCGAGGAAACAGCAGATTTTGTACTTTGAATAATACTGTTGTACATATTGTTGTTAGTCCTATTTTTACCTTTGTTTCAGATGCAATTAGGAAGAAAATGATATAATCTTAACCGTGATTCTTCAGTGTTTATAAAAAAGTATATCAATATTAGTAAAATTGAAAGCCGCAATCTGTAGCTTTCAATTGGATAATATATAGCGTGCTTTGTCATAGACTCAACTATTTTTCCTCCAACTAAATTTTTCTCATTCTAGTCCTCTAGCTGAATTTAGTATAGATACAGATGATTTATAAGTCAGACTGTAAACTCCTTTCTTTGTCATTTTGAAGATAATTTTTGCCATTGTTTTTTCATATATACTCCACTTAACAAAGTTCTTTCTTTCAGGAAATCCTTTCCTAGTGTTGCATTGAAATTTAAATTCAGATTTTTCTGTCCTATACTTTTTTAAAGTTTTCAAATGCAAGATTATTGTTGAAAATTTAGCAATAGGAACAATACTCGAATTGAGATTTTTTTTTTTCCTTTTTAAGCACACTCAGATTCAAATCTGTATTTCCTGCCTTCATATTTTCATGCATTTCCTCCATCTTGCTAGATGGCAATTCATTCGAACATAAAAAAGGAACATGGTTAACATCTTATATCTTAAACCAGTGATTCATGGATATGTTTGTGATTCATAGTATAAGAGGTGACAATTTATAGTTCTAATTCATTATAAACATTACAGATTTTGTTCGAAATTACGACCAAGTAATTTTATTCAACAAAATACTCCCACTGAAAGGCACTAGAAAAATGTGGATAAAAGCTTCCGGTAAGGTGGTTGCTACTCACCACCCTGGTGGGTGCAGAAAAACTAAGGGTTGGTTACTTCCCATCAATGATGGGGCGTACTTCCTACGGGAAGATTTATACCGTAGCTGTCATCAATGGAAGGTAGCCAACCTCCACCTTTTCCAGGCGAGAACCAATCACCATAACGAAAGCTTCTCCTCCTCAATTATGAAGTGACCAACCGGGGAAAATTATTACATAAGGAAAAAATGTCAATGCTTCTGCTTCGTACACAAGATCTATATAATAAATAATAACAAGCATCTATTATGTACTAGTGAGTATAGAAAGTAATAGAATAGTAGCCGAGACAAGGGACTTCCAGATTTTTATAATATATATATATACTAGCCGCCTTTGGCGACCAGCCGGTTCGCCAGTATTACCGCTCACTACAATTTTCAATTAAATATTTTAAGTAACTGGTCTCT
>JAPMOR010093730.1:117768-164398 GCA_026543865.1 Argiope aurantia | reverse complement strand
TATATACTTTTTATCACATCAACAAAAGGAAATTCTTAGATTCTTTTATTTTTATGTTTAAACCTAACCTTATCTCTCTCTTAATTCCCTCCTATCATTCTTTTCCTAGCCATCATTTCTAATAGACACTTAACTTATCAAACTTTAGCGATATCACTTTTCTTCCAACGGATATCTGAGTATAAAAACAATTCTTTGCATCAGAAAAAGAAAAGGAACACAGAACTCTATAAACCTAATCCTTTAAATGAAAAACTTTCGAGCAATGAGCCTTCAGGTAAGAAGCACGTTCGTCTTTTTTTACCCCAATTTTTTTTTTTTTTTACTATTTTTCTTTGGCAACTTTGTTCTACTTTATCTTTGTAGAGTATCACCCCAATCCTGATGCCTTTTGTTTTTACACCACCCCAGCAGTTAGACCATTCTTTTCACCTATTCCGTGATTTATACCCACATCAGACCATTTGTTTTCACGAGTTCTTTAGCTGATTTGTTCGTTTACTGGGACCTTGTTTCATGTGTTCTATTTCCAGAAATTTCTCCTCTAGTTTTTTTATTCCCTTTCTGCCCCTGTGCTGAGGATTCTGATTTATTCGGTGGTAAGCAGAAGCTGTTAGGAGAAGGTGTTTCCCAAGAGAAGTGTGTTCTTAGTGTTCCACTCCAGATACATTAATATCGCTGGGTTTTCCTTGATTCGAGCACTGGAACGAATCGATGGGGGTTTTCTATTTACAGGAGAGAGACAAGTTGGTATCTCTAAATTTACCTGATTTTAGTTCTTCTGCGATCTTTCTTGCAGAGAATTGTTGTGTTAGATGAAAGGCCTTTCGGCTAAAGGCGTTTCGATATTTAAAAGGGAAAGGAATAAGAGTAAATGGTTAATAACAGTCAACATTGAGTAGAATGCAAAAATAACGTAAATTAATATAAAAAATTATTATACAAAACACGCTTTTATTGGTATACTAATTAAGTAAAAAAATATTTTTAAGAGAATTTTAAAAAAAAAAAAAAAAAAAAAAGAGCTAAAAAGGTAAAAGTAGCCAGTGACAGAAATACTATAAGTAAGAAAGAATTTTAATACTTTAAGAAGGAATTTTTTAATATTTTATCAAACTGTAATATTCTTTTCTATAATGTTGGTCCAAATACTCTAAAGAAAGAAATGACGCACATCTGAGCGCCTTCGTTTATACAGTTTCCCCACAAATTACATAATCTTCCAAAAAAATTTTAATACATCGTCTCCTTATACAGACAGCTCCAAACCTCCAGCATTTTCTAGAAACGATATCATCCTGTCTTTTCTGAAACGAAAATCACCAAATTTATTGAAAAATCCCTAAGAACCTATTCAAATGAGGTTTAGGATCTATGAACTTTCATTCATTCAGCGTCCATTTAGAGTATCTGTGAATTTCTCCTTTCAGCAGTAGGACTAACATTGCAAGAAAGCATTATAACAGATTCACAACAATATATATTTAATTCTTAGAAATGCACTCCTCCCCAATTTTTTTTCTTGCTATTCATTGCTGCTTAATGAATAGCAAGAAGGTATATATTACTTTTAAAGCACTGTTTTTTTAACGACTCTGATCTTTACATTTTTTATAAAAAATGTTTTATACCTTTTAAAAGACTAAAAAATATTATTTAAAATTTTTTAAACATTTTTTTTAGTCGTTAACATATTTTATAAATCATTATTACTAATTTCTTAGAATCTTGTAATATTTTTTTCTCTCACATTCAATATTAGATTACGCCTCTCGCATAAAATCGAAATTTAATTTAACTGATTCCGTTAAGAACTTGTTTAAGTTTTGAAAATATCAGAATTTTGTTATGCCATTTAAATCACAGAACTAAGTATAATATTCGAAACTCTAGTACATTAAAAACAAAGTGAAAAATCTATAGAAAAATTATAAACATGAAAGAAGTTAAGCAAAAAAATTACAATTCCATATTTTCTCATTCTGGGGGTGAGGTAAAAATTCTGAATTTTTTCTTTTTATAATACATATTTTCCTAAAGTTCAACGAATTTATTATCCAACTGGAAGTTTACACGCATCTTACAGCCTTCTATTTCCCCCCTTTTAATGTCTAATTTAATTATATCCTTGCACTTTTATTACATTTTTTCGATATTATTCGAGTTTTTCTTATTTAATCTTTTTGTCAACTTTCCACTGTTTCGAACTATTGGCACAATTGTTTTTTAAATAAAACACGCACCTTAAACAAAGCCAAACCCTTAAATTTGGCACAGTATGGTCAAGGAGGAGCTCTTACGCCACAATAAACCAAACCAAATCAAACTAAATCAAGCCACATATTAGATATAAATCACACTCCTTCTTCAGGTGATTTGTTGGTCCAAGACTACTTTGATTGTGAAATACAAAATGCATATTTGCTTCCTTTTCATGATGAGTCTTAGTCAAACTAAATCAAACCACATATTAGATCTAAATCACACTCCTTCTTCAGGTGATTTGTTGCTCCAAGACTACTTTGATTTTGCAATACAAAATGCATATTTGCTTCCTTTTTTATGATGAGTCTTAGTCAAATTAAATCAAGCCACATATTAGATTTAAATAACACTCCTTCTTCAGGTGATTTATTCCACCAAGACTACTTTGATTGTACAATACAAAATACATATATGCTTCCTTTTTATGATGAGTCTTAGAAATGGATTTTATGAGATATTTTAATACCAAATGTTATTAATTGCATTGAATATTTTTGGAAAGTTACGCTGATTTTTATATTTGCATTTACATATTTTACAATGCTACTATAGATGCTATAATCTCAAATTCTAATCTTTCATAGAATTTCTTGCGGAAAACCCCTTATATTAAAATTTAATGTTTTTTTTCCGTACAAACTTGGTAGAGTAATTTTTCAATATGTTTTGCAGTTCCGGAATTATTGAATAGGTAACCTGTTCATTTAGAAATGTTTTATAGTTGTTTTTGTGCTTCACATTGTGAAAAAAAAGGGGAAATTTCGTGTTATTGTTCAGTCGAACCCCAATATTTAAAGGATAGATAGAAATATAATTTATTTTTTAGTTTAGGAACTAGATAATATATTTCGTAAACTGTGTGTAAGCAAAATTTTGTGTAAGTCATTTGATAAACCTCTAAACTAAAAGATCTTTGCTTTATACCAACTTTTTAGACAAAAAAGCCCTTTTTTCTTATTTTTAAAAAACATTTTACCATCTAACTAGTGTATTTTGATTTCATGAATGTTTTTTTCCCAATCTTTTTTCATGTAAATATTCAAAAACATAGGTACAAACAACATTCATTCCGAACGTAGTTACATATCTTAAAACAATGCAAATTACATTCTTCTGGGTTATTTGAATATTCAGTGATTAAAAAAAACCCATTATTTCCTCCACAAGTGCATTCATTTAATTATCTATTCGAATCTGGATGATTTTCTCTGAAAATAATTTGAACAAAACGAGAAACCGATTAAAAATAATGAAACTAAATATTCGTTTTAAAAAAGTGAAAAAGTTTATTTTAGACTCAACGAGACTTTAGACTCAACAATCTTAGTTCTATTCTTCTTAAAAAGCTCTCAAGTTTAACAAATATTGACCACCATTTTTAATACATTAAGTTTGTTTAATCAAGGGGTGGATGGGTATTTTTCATTTTTTAAAATGGTTATTTCCATTTTTTTTTTGCAAGTAAGAAGTTTCTGTCTTAATTTAGTGTAAATGGCTTCTTTTCCCCTTTCTGCTTTAAGATGTGGTGCTGGTGTGATGTGGCAGCTGCGTTTTCGGATCTTTTAATACCAGTGGCGTTTGTTTCCCCTAAAGATGAGTTGGAATTTTATTTTCAAAATAACCGATATATAGGAAACTACGTGGAATTAAAATAATTCCATGTTTAATAGTCTTAATGTAAAAAAAATTCTTTTGAATAAAATATTATAAGGCACGAAATCTTTTTATGATCTGAATTATTTTTAGATTAAAATGACAGTATTAATTGCACCAGACGATTTTTAAAAACTGGCGAAAATTTATTTTCTCCATATTAAGAAATCAAATATGTAATTGTTACTAATGTAAATTATTGATCAATTTTTTTAAAAACTTTAACTTTGGTATTCTTCCAGAATTCTGCTAATGTATTATGACAATTTTTTTTGTTTATATTCTTGTTCTTTAACAGACAAAAAATATTCTTAAAATCCTGCATAAACTGCATTTTAGAACAAATAAAAACTGTTGTCAAAATTCTTTAAGAAATAAAGCAGAAATATAAAAAAAATAAAGTTACTGTTCATCAGCATCTCGCCATTGTCAATCAACGGATTATTTAGAAAATTATTTCTTCATTTCTAAATTGTTTGCATTTATTGAATTACTTATTAAATTATGAAATGTTAATAAAAAATTGAAGAAAATTTGGACAAAATGAAACTGATATCGTTCAAAAAGAAAATTTTGAATTTTAAAATTTGTCTTTCGTGATATGAAAAAGTTTCAAAACTTCGAGTAATTTTTAATTAATTGAATATTTAGTTATCGAAAAGTGGAAATATTGTTTCTTTTGCCTCAAATAATAAGTGGTACGAAATCGAAATTATATATATATATAGGGATTTTCTACACCCGGCGATCATAGGAATCTTCTGAAAAGAATGCACTTGGCTGGACAATTTTTATCCCTTCACTCGGAGTGTGGGAACTTGTCGGCTTTTAGCCATTCAGCAATTTTAGAACTCGTGTTGAATAAATTAAGTAGAAAAAGTGGAATAGGATCAGGAAATAAGAGAATATTTTAGAATGTAGTTAGTATGAGAAATTTTCGCGACTTTTAAAGGTAATTTCAAAAATTACCTTTAAAAGTCGCGATTCAGTTTAGTATAAATATAATAATTTAATCATAATAGTGAAGGATACTAATCATACATTGCAAATTATTCCAAATTGAAACAAAACATTATAATTGCTTATTGATATTGATACCAGTTATAACATTAATAAACATAAAGGTGAGCTTACACTCAGCCAGTTATAACATTCCAGTAAATTCACGCATGTTCATAAGGAAAACTGCGCATGTGCAGATAATAGCAAGGCCTTCTCTCGACGGGACAATTACTTGCGTGTAGTTTCTACGCATGCTTAGTCTTACTGTATGTATTGTAGCTAGCTGAATTGTAAAACCCATTTAAGTACAAAAAAAAAAAGATGAAGATGGTTATAGTGATTAAATGTTTTTTTTAAATATTTTTTTTGTGTTAATCGTTTTCCACGTTCTAAACATAAGATTATATTTTATGTTCTTATGATCATTATTGATACCTTAATTCTAAACAGCATGTTTGTCCATATTTTTTAGTTGCGCTATATAAGAGTTTGAGAAATAAATCTTCCACAAATCTAATAAATCCGCATAGATAACAATAATTTGGTGAAAAATTAAAAAAAAATTATCCCCCCTTGCTTACTTTTATTCTTATTAAACTACATCAGACAATTTTGTGTTTTCATTTCGCTTCATTGAATTCGTTTCCTACTCCAAACTATTATTAATTCCGCATTGTAAGTGGGAAAAAAAGTAAGAAAAGTGCTAGTGCCATTCACTTCTTTGTCGCTCAATTCCATAAGCTCGTGTACATTATTACTCCATTCAAAATAATCCACTTTTATGTACTTTTAAAATTTAACGCTTTCCTACAACTAACTCCACATAGGATTTTAATGTGTAGTTTATTTTTAATGACTTTCTGACAGAGTAGTAGTTCGCTGTAAAACAAATGACCTCGTAAAATTTCTTTTTCAAACAGGAGCTCGATTGCTTTCTTACACATTTACCCTTAAAAGAAAAAAGACGAAATAAAAAAAGAAAAGAAAAGTTCTCCTGGTTTTAGGAAGAAGAAAACTGTGTAAAATGATGCGTAAATGTCGTTTTCAGCTTTTGGCAAATCGCACAGAGCAATAGAAGGAAAAGCAGAGTTATTCTTTACGCGTGGACGCCTTTTTCCAAGGCATCAAAGTCGAAATATCAACTAATGTTGCTCCAGGCTCTTGCCCCCCACCCTTCCCCTTCCTTCTGTCTCAGATTTTTACCTCTCGTGTTCTTGTCGAAAGAAAAGATTAACAATTTGCAAAGCAAAATGACAAGTTCCATGCCGGTTCTGTCTTCTGCGTTATTTTTTTCCTCGCTCGTTAAAGTATCGGGACAAAAAGAATTGGGAATTTTTCCCCTTTCGTATAAGGAGAAGGGTTTTGTGAAATTTTCTTTCAAGACCAAACTGAAATCAGATGATTGGAGTTTTCTTTTTTCTTCTTCTTCTTTCTTTTTTCTTTAAATGAAAATGGAATTTGACCTTTATGTTCCAAACGAAATGGAACCTGAAATGATTCATTGATTGGTTTTCTAAAAAGTTGAATAGAAAATAGTAAAACTAGTTCCAACAAATATTTTTTTTGTAATAAAATGTATTACGGAAGTTTAGAATTGAAAATCTGACTTGAACCAATATTTGACCTTCATGCATACATTGAAAAACGTTTCTAGGACTTTTTTTATTACCATGATTAACCTTTATTTTTATTTCAAGCCGACATGCGCGACTATTTGGTAAGCCAAGATTAATTATTGTTAAAACTTTCCCTTAAATATTTTGGTTGACTTATGGTTGACTTATATGGTTACTTATACACACAAACGAAACGTTTAACGAAACGAACGTTTTTAAAAACGAAAAAGTTTGTTCAGAAATGGAGCAAAAAATCAATGAATGCATAAAATTTTCAAAGAACTTTTCAAGTCATGTGAAAAAAAAAAAAAAAGTGAAATAACGCTTTAGTAAACTGAGAAGTTTGATTTATTTGTACTCTTTCTTATAATCTGAGAAGATCTAAAAGAAAAAGTAAAGATTTAATTGGTGAAGCATTTCAAATACTTCCAATAAATTCTTCTGGATTAACTTATAGCTGTAAGCAACGGAGAGAAATTGCATTTCGTGTACGTGCCTGATTCTATTTTGCCAGGGTTTTCTGCGAAATATAACATTTCTTTTACATTCCGGATAAAATGGTAAAAAGGTGAGATTACATTAAAAAAGCAAAGGGTAAGTATTTGAATAGAAGTTGCTTAAATAAATTCTATGATTGCGTAAATAATTAATTAATATATATTTAATAGAAAAATTTCTTGTAATGATTTATTGGTTTTAATACTTGCAATAAAATAGAAATTATTCTTATTCAATTCCTACTATTAACTCCCACTCTCTCTAAAAATATATTATTCAAATTAATAAAATACTGTTACAAACTTACAATTCGGCTTCTCAGCATAGTTTGTTCCATCAACAGAAAGACTGTTTTAAAGTCATCGCTATTAGACGGAGTCCGGGTGGCGCGTTGGAGGTCCCAGAGCTTGGCGACCATTTGGCGACTTGGCGCGAATTTGGTGACTTTGGCACCAAAATAGATAATACCCGAAACATCGAGAATTTTTCCGATCCGTCCAGTACGAACCGAGATACGCCTCGAACGTTCCTGATTGGTTGTGAGGCTTCTAGCCCCGCCTCCTGAGACCTATAAAAGGATCCGCAGCTGCCAGAGTGTCGTGGTCAGAAGTCAGAGTAGTCCGAGTCGACGAAGACAGAGTGGACGGAGTCAGTCGGAGAGTAGTAGTCGGAAGCGACGGAGTCAAGCTAGTGCTGAACTGAACTGTGCGCTACTGTCGGCAGTAGATTATAGTTGTATGCTACTCTGATTTCTGACTATTCTATAGTTGTGTGCTGTATATAGCTGTCGCTTTTGTGCTGCCCTGTGTGTCTTCGCGTAAATAAACGTCGTTGTTTCTTTTTCTACTGCCGCCTGCTGATTGAGCGTTCTTTACACCATATCACTTCCACTATCCAAACGAACCCCGGGAAAATTTGTAACATTTGGTGTCAGAAGTGGGGTAGTGGTCAACAGTGCATGGTGCTGACGAGATCCCAAGCAAAAATGGCTGATAGCTGTAATGGTGAGCCACTGGCTCTGTTGGCTAAGATGAAGAAATCTATGGAGGAGATGAAGCAAAGACAAGATGAGATAGAGCAGGGACAAGAGAAACTTTTTCAAGAAATGAGAGCCTTCACGGAAGACATGAAGAGTGATTTGAAGAAAGACCTTTCGTCGTGGAAAGAAATTTCAAAAGATAAATGTAATAAAACAGAAGAAGTCCAAGATATCACAGAAGAAATTGAAGGAAGCAGCGAGAGCCAAGTGGAAGAAAAGACTGAAGATCGAATGGAGACCGGTGTCACCGAAAAGGAACTTAGCCATCCGGAGGATGAACCGAAGTTTAATAAGGAGAGGAACGAACATGGAGAATGCCAAATAATTGCGGAACGGAAACAGTCTTCTCCGAATGAGTCCCCTGAAGTGGAACCGAAAGTGCAGGCGCTTGGGGATGGAGAAGATGGACTTCCTTCGGACGGGTCTGTTGGTGGTGACCCGTGCTCGATGCCTATAGATGCAGGAGTTGATGCGACCCTGTTTGGATTGGATTCGTCCCAAAGATTAAAGGAACTACCTCTCTGAAAGCTTCTTGGTATCTTCTGGCATAGTGACACGGAAGAAGACAACGTGGCTGGAATCGCTGATCCCTGTAGTCACGGTCTCAATTTCCTTCGAGAATTCATCTTTGCCTTGGATCTGCATAGAAGTGTGATGCAAATAGGAGCCGAGGAATCTCCTGTGCATACGGACATGTTACGTCGTCGCAGAAGGACCCTTCCAGCAAAAACGGATGTGCTGTTCGGAAGATCCTGTGTGGAGGGCGTCAGACAATTCTCGAGTGTCGAGAATAGACCAAGAAGAGGTGGACGTATTCCTGTGAAAGCTGTGGCGACGAAGGTGAATACCTGGCTTTCGAGTGGACTTCAGAAGGCACCGTTGGATCATCCTGATACACGGCTGGTTCGATGGAAGAAGTTGAAAGTGACCAACCGACCAGCCTAGCAAGAATTCACTCCGGAGGACTCTACTACGATCCAGCGTTTGGCTCCATGAGACATCCTGCATTTTAAGGAGCGAAATCAAGTCTGGATGTACAATCCGAAACGACGAAGATGTCCGGGTCAAAAGCATTGAGAAGGCATAGATAGTATCTTCAGTCGCCGCCAAGTTAGTAAATGATGTCATCTTCGAAAGTGCGAAAGCCGCCTAAAGCATCATCATCATAACATCATACGGAAGACTACGCAAGCTGTTGGATTGAGGTAGGACTGTCGGGAAGTCAGTCTTTGAAGAGAGGAACAATGTTACAAACCTGCAATTCGGCTTCTCAGCATAGTTTGTTCCATCAACAGAAAGACTGTTTTAAAGTCATCGGTATTAGACGGAGTCCGGGTGGCGCGTTGAAGGTCCCAGAGCTTGGCGACAAACTTGGCGACTTTGGCACCAAAATAGATAATAACCGAAACATCGAGAATTTTCCCGATCCTTCCAGTAGGAACCGAGATACGCCTCGAACGTTCCTGATTGGTTGAGAGGCTTCTAGCCCTACCTCCTGAGACCTATAAAAGGGTCCGCAGCTGCCAGAGTGTCGTGGTCAGAAGTCAGAGTAGTCCGAGTCAACGAAGACAGAGCGTACGGATTCAGTCGGAGAGTAGTAGTCGGAAGCGACGGAGTCAAGCTAGTGCTGAACTGAGCTGTGCGCTACTGTCGGCAGTAGATTATAGTTGTATGCTACACGTCTCGGCTGAAGATAGTCGTCTCTGTGCTGTATATAGCTATCGCTTTTGTGCTGTCCTGTGTGTCTTCGTGTAAATAAACGTCGTTATTTTATTTTCTACTGCCGCCTGCTGATTGAGCGTTCTTTACACCATATCACTTCCACTATCCAAACGAAGCCCGGGAAAATTTTTATTCATCCACTGAAATTCAAATACATTTTTTAAACTTGTAGTGGATAACACTTGATATTAATAAAGTCTTCTTTTTTAAATATTAATTAATTAATTAAATTTGTCCAGTAATTTCTATTTGGTAGTCGCCAAATCCATCACTATGTCGTCAAATGGTCGCCATATTTATCGCCAAGCTCTATTTTGCCACTTAATATTGTAATTCTGTCATATGTATATACATATTTATATTAATTGTAATTATTTAATAAAAAGTAACTAAAATCATTTTTTTGTTGACCTAAGTAAGAATTGATTAAATTTTTTTATATATTACTTGTTTTAGATTATTAATAACTGAGTTAATATTTTATATGCATTGAATAAAGTAAACAGACGTTAATGATTTGACTGTTGGAATTTTTAACAGAATGTCCCTTCGAATATAATGTATACAAGAAGATAGTATTGTGATCATCAAAATTCGAAGTTTCATCAAAAAATTTGAACTTGATATTTTGATAAACCTTCAAGTTCCAAACTTAAGTTTTGAGTTTGTAAAAGGTATTTTTTTGAATTATGACTGTCTGCCTGTGAATATAGAACAGAACGCCGTCTCATACCCCCGTATCCGTAACCATTCTGATCACTGAACGATTTAGTGTGCATGTTACGGGAATTTTATTTAAATACCAAAACATTTACAGTAGAAAAAAAATAACTATGTACAGAATTTACAAGCATATATGAAATGATATTGAGGTGAAACCGTTTACAAAGATTTTCAACTCTGAAATACAACTTAAAAAGTTTTGAGTTATAAAATTTAAATTTAATATATGCGCTTTACACCAAATTTGAAGATTTCTTTCAAATAATGTACAAATCTATTCATAGGAAATCTGTTTTACTAGTGAACACTATAACAGCAAAATATTAAGAGTTAGATAAAATTCGGTTCACATGTTTAGAATCTAAAATAAGATCCGAAACACTTCAAAAGGTTGCCCGTCCATCGGTCTGTATTTTTGTTGACATTGTAATTTGTAATTTGTAAATTTGACAATTCAGAAACGGTCCGGTAAATGAAAGAATCTTTAACTTAAGAGGTAAATATGCATATTAAAAAATTAAAAGAGATTCATTCTTCTAATTCAAAAAAATATTTACAATAACATTGTTATGCCAGTGTTGAGTTGTCTGTTTTTGGATCATTTAAAAAAATTACTCTAAAGATAACATGCGAAGCACACACAAACACACGCACACCATAGAATGCTCGAGGTAGTTGTGATTTATTCATGAATCTTGTATCGTATTATTTCATCGCAAAATGTATAATTTAGTTTATAAGTTTGTGAAAGGATAGTTCAATGCATGTATAACACACAAATATTGCACAAATAACAACTAAATGTAAAAAAATGATATTCCGAAACGTCTTAAGTTTAGAAGTTTCTCACGAGCATCATACTATTCTCCTATTCATTCATCCCATCAGTGATTTATAATAATAAAAGCATCTTTTGAAACAGCAAATATACCTTGACATTAACGAGAAGGGCAATATTAGTGAGGGGACGAAGCTTTGAAATGTCCAATTTGCCTAACAATTTCCTGAATATACTATATCCATCTCGCAAGACTCATCCCTTTCATTCTATCGTTGGCGAAATTTGGCGCATGTCTTTCTTCTCTTGTCATCACAACAGAAGTGTCATTATTAAGTAATTAATAACAGGCGCCTGGCGAGAATTATTAAACCTCAACTCTAATCAAAGTATTCACGCTGAGTAAATGGATTACACCGGGACCTTGAAAGAAGCTTTAAAGCGGATGATTAATTGGCTTTAAAGTACCATCTTGCTGGTTAAGGAAGGGCAGTTAGTGGTAGCATTAGACACATTTTGTGGAACAAATTCAAGGAGGGTGTGGTTGTAGAATAGAATGGATACAGTTAAGATCTATAGATCTAAGTCATCGCATCATGTTGGTGTTCAAAAATTTATGTATAGTGGTAGGTATCACAAAAACTAACCAACATTTCATTGAAAATTGTTGTCGGAAACGTCAACAAGATGAAACAGAGGGCAGCACAAAGCATTGATTGTGCATCAAGAAAATGCAACGTTTTATAATTGTCCTGAACAGTAAGTATGCTGAATGTAAATATTTTTATAATCGTTTACATTGTCTGTGAAGTGCCAGATATTTTCGAAAGAATTAGAGTTGTAAAAGTTGTTAGGAAACAGGACGTGTTCATGCACTGTTTTTAGGTGTAAAATTACGCCAAATAGAGAGTTTTTACGCCAAATAAATAATTAATGGTCACTTTTGCATCAGATATGTTCTATGCCATCAAATATTTTCTGCATCATCTGTGCAATAGGAACGTTTGTCGTTAATTCCTATTTGATTTTGGCTTCATCCAACTCTTATTTCTTTCAACAACTGGTCGGATAATTTTGAATTACCCTACAAAGATCATCAAAACAAAAGGAAAGTATAATTTCTATTGAGAATATCATACAAAAGCGCTACTAAAAATAAGGGCAAACGATCCTGTGTTGCTGCTCTACAACACTGATTGTTTAATCTAGAACTATTATGTGCATCTGAGTGAGATTTTTAAAAGTTTCATTTGAATTTTAATTAATTAAAAATTAAGAGAAATTTCAACATTTTTAGAAACAACTTTAAATAAGTTGTTTACTGAATCTTTTGACGATTTTTTTTTATTGGTTTAACGAAAATATAAAAAAAAATGTTAAAACTTCTTACAAATTCCAGGCTTTTTTGATAAAATTGTTAAAAATAATATGTTATTAAGATTAATTTTAAATATATTAAAATGTGGATGCGATTAGGAAGGAACTCCAGTGCTTACTTTCATTTTTATATTCAATATTTTTTTCTTAAAAACTTCAGGAGCAATTCAAACACTGCGTTGTTTTAAAATTAATTATTGTATTAAATTTATTTGGAAATTTGTTTATTTTTCTTAAAACGACAGAATAGCAAACTGTCATTTACAGTTTAAAATATTTAACTCAAAATCGACCACATGGATATATGTGCACAGCTTCAGTTTATTTTAAATCTATGTCTAAAATAGAATACATTTCAATTTCAAAATGCTTTAGAAAACTCACGCGTTTGTGAAATCAAAATCATTATATAAATTGGAGCAATTAATTTTATAGTCTGCAAAAACCACTTCTTAAAGAAATTCATTTATTTCAACAATACATTTACAACTATAATAAAAATTTATAAATTCTATGCCTATATGACAAATTTAGACTACTATCGTAGAAGATTTTTGCTTTTGATAGTGAATTTATTCATTTATATTGGTTTCAAAGTAAAATGCAAGAAGAAGAATATTTATTTGCTTGTAAATTAAAGAAGATACTCTAACTATTAAATCAATTTTCGTAAATTCAGTTAGAAAGATTATTATTCTTATCCAAAAAATATCTATGAACTGATAATGCTAGATCATAAATAAACTTAATGAAATAACTGAATTATTAGGTTAAAACTTTTCTAAAACTTTTTTCCTATATTAAATTATAATCTTCAGTATTCAGAGTTATCTTTAGAAGTTTATTTATTGCTCCTATTCATTCCTTTTATATAGTTTCTTTTCAAACAGATAAAAATAAATAAATAAAAGAGTAATAAAAATAAAACAAATCGTTTGGAAAAAACTGAATGTTAGAACAATTATTATTGAACTAGAAAAATAATTTTTTTATCGTTTGTTTTCAATTAAAAAAAAAGAAATAATATTTTTTAGGTGAAAAAATTGGCAGCACAGATTTTAGATTTAATCTTAATTTCTGTTGTAAAAGTTAGAAGAAGGGAGTTATCATAAATTTTAAATGATTAAATAAATTTGAAATGAATTATGAATATTATTTATTTTCTAAGTTTCGAAATAATTGAATCCAAATCTTATAACACTGTTTTAGATTTTGGATTTTTATAAAGGTGGAAACAATAAAAAAAAATCCAAATTATTTTTATATTTTATATAATTTTTTCTGTTTCACAATTATTTCCGAAAGAAGTTGATCTATTCTGCCATTTCAAAAAAAGAATTAATAAATAAAATTATATAAAATAAGTTATATAAAAATAAAACTAATGAGAAACCAACTTACTGAAAATTTATTTTATAAATATAGTATAACATATGCATTCAACAACAAAATATGTTTTTATAACAGAATAAATTATGTCCATGATTCAAAATTATAGTTTGTATCATTTTATCAGCCGTTACACTTTGAAATTTTAATAGATTTCCAAAATGGTTTTAAAAATCAAATATAAGAAAGATTCAAGATCTAATTTTAGATTTTTTTCAGCATTTAATATTTTAAACTTTTAGAAATGAAATAATATAGATAAATAACATTGCGGAACACGGGCAATAAGTTTTGTTTTAAATCCCTATTGTCTTGACTAAAATTAGGACAATGACCTTTTCTTGACATTCTTAACCAAACATTAGAAAACAACCGATGGCAGCCGATATGGATGAACCTGTAAACTGTTGTGACATTCCACAAAAATTTGTTTCGCGCATTTTTCGAATGTTTCACATTGTCAAATAGACCATTCATTTTAATATGCAAGTCTAAATAAACAACTTCTAGTTTACTCTCAGGAATTTACAGTAGGAATAACGGAAGACATAAATGATTTGTTCAGTTGGTTTCTCAAATTAAATTTAATATATTTTGTTCCACAAATAACTTTATGTTTCAAACTAAAAAAAAATAATTGAAATTTAACATGACAATATTCTTAGTTTAAATGTTAATCCTATTATTTCATATACTTTAAAAAATATAATGCAAAATACTGCTCAGAGTCATATTTGACATGTATGTGAATTTTCGGTAGTAAAATGCATTCAGAAAGGGTTTTTTTGATGTTTTAATTATATTTTTAATTAAAAATTAATCAAAAGTTTGATATTTTTCCCTCAACAGCCTCAGAACATATTATTGTACCTAAAACTGCTTTTACACCTTTTTAAATAAAAAATAACCTTAATAATTATATCAATACATTAAAAGTGTTAGTGTTATTTCTTTACATTTTTTTTAATTCATAAAATTTTCGGAATTCGCATTAAATATAATTTTGTAGAAATACCTTTTCTTTTCATAACTGCCTGTAAAATATAAAAATTGTGAATAAACAATGCAAAGTCTTTAATAACACCTTTGCGACTAGTAAAAATAAATACTTGTTTTTTTTTCTTAAGTTTTGCTAATTATTTTGAAACAATAATTGTTGTTAAATATTGAATTTTAATTGTAATTGTAATATTATATTTAAATTGCTCGTAATAAAATATCTAGTCGCCTAAAATAATAATATTTCTCATAGTTTCATTAGTCTTGTTTGCAAAAGGGTATCGTGTATTTGTATCAAAGGTATTTATCTAAATATGACTTGTTCATTATAAAGGCACCTCACTAAGTAGCTTCTAAGCTTTTAACTCATGCCAGCTTCTAAATGTACTATTGAAAATATTAAGCAGTCTAATTTTCCAAACATAGTTTCGATTCTTTTTTTTTACTAAAATATTCCTGATACACTAATATATCAATAAAAAATGTTCTATCCTTCTGATGAAACTAAAACTGACAGCGTTATGAAGTTTTGGATTTCGATATTTTAAATCATTTAAAGGATGCTTTCGATGAACCTCGCCCATTTACTGGAGGATTTTGGCAATTTTTTTATACATTTTTTTTCATAGCTTTTTTTCTTAAAATTGTATCACATTGTCTTAAAGATAAATGAGCAACAAGAAATTCCATTACCTAATCTCTATTAAATTCCATTTTATGTAATTAGAAGGATTTTTTCCTTAAAAACTTAATTACATTGTTACAAAAGATAAATGAACTGCAATAAATCCTATTACTTAAATTTTTTTTAAAAGTTAACTTAGCAACATTTTTCAGTAGATAACTTAAAAAAAATTAACTTTGGTGGTTAGTCGAATTGGAAAAAAGGTTGAAGGGTGAGGGGGGGGGAGAAAAATGTTTTTGATTTGTGCCATGGAATTTTTAAATTAGTTATTAAATTGTAGCAATTAATATATGAAATTATTAAAATAATATATCCTTGTAGAGAGTACATAGTTGTACAAAGTTTCAAGCTTGTAATACACTTGGAAGTGAAAAAAGAAATCCACCTTTACAAGTTTGAAATGGAACAAATAAAATGAAAATGTACATAATAAGCGGAAATGATATACTTGAAATTTTTCGCCTTCTGTCTAACAAAGGTATTCGTGTATGACTACCCATTAGAGAAAAATATGTAAAACATTATGTTAGCATTATTAGCTAATGTAAGCCATTCGAGAACAATGGTTACGAAAGAGCCAAATAGCGTATGATTCTGGTTTCTAGCATTAATCACTAGGATGCGATTAATATAAAAATATCAAAAAATCGAATATATGTTTTGGAGATCTATTTTTCGAGCGACCGGAACCAAAATTTCACACAGAATTAAAACTATTATCACGAAATCACACGCCAAATTTCATTTATTCAAGTCGTTGCGTTTTTGAGTCATCACATTTCTTTGTTTGCGAAAATGCAGACCGACAGATGGTCAACCCATTGTCGGATTTATTTTCAAATTGGGTGCAAATCTACACTTTATCCATCTAGTTTTCTTCATTTTGCAATTATAGTATTAACTTATATTCCGACAGATGTACAGATATATTTCTAAATGGATTCAGTTCAAATTTTAATAGAAATCGATAAATTGAGCGTTAAAACCATACGCCAAATTTCATGTTTCTAACTCAAAGTGTTCTTCAATTATTATGTTTTTAGACAGACATAATTCTAATAATTAGATTTTCGGATTCAGAGAAGTCTGTGAATTCTAGATTCTTCAACAGCTCGATTTCAAATTTTTTGATAGTTAAAATTCTATTTCCTTTTGTATATTTAGCATATAAAATAGTAAAACAAAAATGCATAGGGTCAAGATTATAATAAACATTTTCAAGAAATTCTCCGTTTGAATAAGTTGATATTTTTTCCAGCCATATGAAAACACATGCTGTTGCCAAGAACTCAGGAGAAAGTGTAGATTTTTATCTTATTTCAAGACATTTTTTATCTCTGAGGGCCACTTAAAATGCATGCATTTTGGAGTTTGCTAACATTTTTGTTTATTCAATTAGTTATATATAGAGCCAAACATACCATCCAGGGATAGTGTTGTTGCATTTTATTGTTGCTTGTAATAAAATGCATGCTGCCATTCTTTTATAAGTAGTGCTTTGAAATCTTCACCCACATAACGCCTACGCAGATAACATTCTGAGTACTATCCCACGCCAAAATTTCAAATACTTCAAACTTTTTTAACTCCCAAATCGATGCACTCAAAATAGTCTCATTATTTTGGTGTTGATAGTTCTGTAAATGAAATAGAGAAGTAAATATTTTGATCACCAAGTAAAAAACTACCTATGAAATTTTTTTCAAATTGTTAAAATTGATTATCCTAGGAACGTTAATTATTTTGGAAAATCGATGGATAGTGCCGAATTTCAATTAATTCAGATATCTACGAAAGAAATCATAATAAGTATACATACATTTTTCATTTTTTATATTAGAAGTGCAGGGCAAGAATTGCAATTGAAAAAAAAAATCGAATTCGAATTTGAAATTTTGAAGAATTTTCACATTTCATATCACCCTGAGTTCTTAAAACACATTTTTGGAAATATATCTACTTCTCTGTCTATGAATACGATATCTCCAATACGGTTTGAGCTAGACGCATGAAATTTGGTATATGATTTTTACATCAAATTTGTAGTTTTCTGTTAAATTCAAAGCGGAATCTATACAAAAGAAGTCTATCTATCTATATCTATACCTATATCTATATATATATTTCAAATATAAAGTGCAAATGCCTATTAAATTTCAAACAAAATCTATCTAAAAGAATTTTTAGCTGACGGAAATCAGACACAAAATATATTATTACGAAATTTCTGCCGGGGTTCGTTTGGATAGTGGGAGTGATATGGTGTAAAGAACGCTCAATCAGCAGGCAGGAGTAGAATAAAAACAACGACGTTTATTTACACGAAGACACACAGGGCAGCACAAAAGCGACAACTATATACAGCACAGAAGACGATTATCTTCACCCGAGACGTGTAGCATACAACAGCACACACAGCAGCATACAACCAGAATTTACTGCAGACAGTAGCGCACAGCTCAGTTCAGCACTAGCTTACCTCAGTCGCTTCCGACTACTCCGTCTTCTACTTCTCCGATTCTGACTCGGATTACTGACTTCGCTCCGTCGATTCCGCTTACTCTTCTTCGACCACTCCGTCCACTCTGACTACTCGCTTTTCTCTGGCAGCTGTGGACCCTTTTATAGGTCTCAGGAGGCGGGGCTAGAAGCCTCTCAACCAATCAGGAACGTTCGAGGCGTATCTCGGTTCCTACTGGACGGATCGGGAAAATTCTCGAAGTTTCGGGTATTATCTATTTTGGCGCCAAATTCGTCGCCAAGTCGCCAAATGCTCGCCAAGTTTGTCGCCAAGCTCTGGGACCTTCGACGCGCCACCTGGACGCCGTCTAGTACCGATGACTTTAAAACTTTCTTTCCGACGATGGAACAAACTATGCTGGGAAGCCGAATTGCAGGTTTGTAACAATATATAATCAGATATAAAAGACAAGCATTTTTTTAAAAATTGGTACTCCCTAGCGATAATGTCGGATAATTGAAGGATAATGTCAAACTCCATTGTGTTCAACTAATATTTCAATCTTATCACGGTATTATCCGACTAAATGATGTTTTAGTTAGTGCCTTTTGGTATGATATACGGATACGAAATAGTCCGAATAGTCAAGTAGACAGACTGCCGTTCTAAATTTGCAATTTTTTATCAAATTTTGACCGCATTGCTTCCAGAATTTGATAGAAATTTACAAATCTGGTGATTAGTAACAAATTACATCTCTCTGGTCATACGCGCTTTTGAGTTATTATGTCCAAAGACAGACAGACGAAATGCAATTTTTTTTCCAGATTCAGGGAAATCCGAAATGTGGAGATTAGTTGAAATTTCGAGTTCGAATGTTTTGACGATTACAATACTCTCTTTACTTCAAATATAAGAAAGTAAAAAGGAAATGTAAAAAAAAAGGTTGCTTATATATTGTAAAATCAATTATTCGCAAATAAAGGAAACCTATGCTTGTGTAGAAAAAAATAACGAAAATGATATGCATTTTTTTCTTTTCATGAAACCAGAGTTTGTTATTAGTATAATTTAATTTATACTACAAGAATTTCTGCAATTTTATGAGAATTTACTTCGGCTAGTTTACTGATCAAGGTAACAGCTTGGAACTGTTTGATGAGTTGTCTTCCTTACAAGTGTGAGGAATTGCATTTTTAATTGCATTAATACTTTTTGTATACTTGTGGTATTTTTAAACGTGTTGATATCTTCGTAATATGATTATTTTTTCTGACAGTATTAGACTGAACAGAAGTAGCGTAAATGCAAAAATAAGCAATAAATATCAGCTGAAGTCAGAAAATAATTATTTATTTATTCTTTTTTTAAATTTTTTTTCTGCGTGAAAACTTATTTACTTACATAAAAGTAAAATTGTAAAACTGGTAGTAAATTAATTCTGCAAATAAGGGTTACACACCATTTGGATGGTAGGAAGGAATTTGAGCAATAAAAATATTTATACTGAGGTATAAAAATGTGATTATTTGTGTGTTATTAACAGGTGTGTCCCTCAATGAACGAATGAGCATTTGGTCCTATTTCGCCTAATGCTTCACACATTGATTCATAAACTGTAGTGTCTGTTATATAGTAGCGATAAATATTTTTTTAAATGCAAATTCGATTCATAAGTTTCGTGCTTTTTGTACAGAATAACATTGATCATTCTGAATTCATTAAAGGATTATTGATGTTTAAAGATCTTCACTAATTTTAAATTTCAGAGTATTTTTTAATTAAAAATTTTCTATTTTAAAGCAAATAGCATTTATCTCTATTTTATTGATATTCCTATTTCAAACAGATTTGCCAATTAATTTTTTTTTTTACAAAAAATTCCTTTTTAATTTTTCTCGGGATATTAGAGTAAATTTCTTAATAATGTCTTATCCAACTCATTGATTAAAAAAAACAGTACTCTTTATACGGAAGCTACAAATGTTTTTAAGAAAATTTTATGTAATAAATAATTTGGCTTTATTTCCAATTTTTTTATTTAAAACATATCGTTCTACTTTCATTCATTTTCAAATTCCAAACTTTTAAATTGTCCAATATTCCGCAGTGAGGAACACCTCTCCCATCTATAACCAAATTTCATTTCTCTCTATTGGTGTGATATTCCTCCTTCAAACGCGTTTGTCAATCAGAATTCAAAAGACAAATATTCCTCATAAATATCTCTCCAGATATCAGAGGTTTTCCTTCCCCAATATTGTCAAATATATACAACAAGAAATATAAGTTTCCCCAATGCATTTTGCACTAAAAAGAAGCAATAAATAAATCGACGAATCTTGAAGAATCGTTCTCATCGTTCCAGCTACTTTAAATTTTGAGATCGGTCAAATATATTCCTCGTGTCGTCGTTTTTGCCAACGGCGACATATATTTCTTCTTTATACCGGCGACATTTGAAATTCCGAACAGAGGAAGACATCCCGATAGAATTGGAAAATCCTGAGCAGGCTCTTTTTTTCCACTTTCGTTTTTCGTTCGTTCCCTTGATATTTCTGATATTCATTCTCTATTTAACACTTTTTTACGAAAAAAAAAAACACTACCAACGTTTTCTAAGCAGATGTCAAACGCATTCGCCAATAAGCTGTTGGTAATGTTGAACTTATTTTTTTTCTTCTGATAAATATGAGCATATGTTTGTAGTGAGTTTTAGTAGAAATGTGAAATGTTTAACATTAAAAAAAACTTTTTGAAGAGTTGACAATAAAGATACATTTATAATGAATTTATTAGAATATTTTTAAGAGTGATGTTCAATTCAAAATGCATTTGGAAAGTTTGAATAATTTTTTTACAATTTAGATCCTGATAATGACTTGTAATATGATCTGTTGAAAGCAAAATGCAATTTCCTTTTAATTTCGGGACATAAAAGTAAACAAAAATCTGCAAACTTTAATAACACTTATTGTGAAGAAAATAGTTCCTTTATTTTTCCTTTTACGAAAGAAATGAAAATCTGATTTCAATAAAATAAATTTGACAAGAAATGTATAGGCAGGTGTATTTATATTTCACTAGCCGACTTTGATGACCAGCTGGTTCGGCGAGATCGACAATTGCTAAACTTTTAATCAAATATTTTACATGACTTGTTCTTAATGATTTATTAACAGCAAAATATTTGCAAACTTCGAATTTTGATTGTAATATAGCTCATACTGTTTTCGAAATATTATTCCATTCTTTTCATATATAATTAATTTCCCTATTATTTTGTTATCTTTCCTAAAAGTTGAACTTTTCTGTCAATTTTCTTAAAACTTGAAGCGGAAGTGAAAACTTGACTGAAGTAAAAAGTAGTGATAAGTAGTAGTAAAGTAGTAAAAAGTAGTAGTAAGTGACTTTTTCTGAAACAAAACTTGTTTAAAAAAATAAATAAGAGCGCAGAAGACAGAAACGCATATCACTGAAGTATTATGTGTGCTATTTCCCAAAAAATTTCCCAAAGGATTATTCAATAAAAAATTTTCTGATTTGACTTAAATATTGGAAATATTCAAACTTAAGAAATTGGGAATTTTGCTTAAAGGTTCCATTTTGCAAAATCTTTCGAAAATGGCATGCAAAAAGAGACAGGTGACCATTGATGAGGTATCTAGATATCAAAAGGTATCAAATAAATACAGAGTATCCCTTTCTATGCTTTCAACAATGAAAAAGAATCATGCGATTTAATATTTGTTGAAACAGCTTACACTTTCAGATTTCAATGCAATAATAGAATCTGTTGTTGAAAATTGTGCAAAATATTTTTCAAAAATTGTCAAATTTCAGGAAAACATTTAATTCAACATCTTTAAAAAATGAATATTTTAAATTTTAAATTGGCGTAAAAATCAGTTTTGTAAAGTTATGCTTTCAGAAATTATTTCTAGAAAATTGCCAAGCACCCTCTTGATTTTTGATTAAAATATTTTAATTAAAAATTTTAAAAATCCTTTCGAGATGCACATTACCACTCTAAAAGGCATTTTGGTGCACAAAATTTGGCAATTATAGAAAAAAAACCCCATCTAGTTTGTAAAAAGTCAGCACATAGAGAAACGCATATCCTTCTTTATTATTAGTAGATATAAGGATAAGAAAAACAATTAATTTCGGCTCATCTTAAAATCTTTTCTTAAAGATATCTATATGAGAAGACAATTCTTGTATCTGGTCTTATGATATCTTATAATAGAGTTCCCATGAGAATAATATCAAACGTTAGAAGAGATTTAGGAATAAAAAAAACTTTAAAAATGTTTTAGCAACTTATTTATATAAAGAACATTAATAGAGATATCGGGTCCTCCTTTTAACCTAAATAGTTTGCCGTCAAATAAAATTAAACTATTGATTTGCACAACTAGTAAAAACAGATTTTCAATAAAAAGATAAAATCTTTTAATGTACTTTTAGGCGATTACTGTTATAGCAAGAGAAACCTTCTTAAAGAAAGCATATTGCAAGGAAATGAATTTTCAGTCGAATAAAGAAATTTCTTTTCGTAACATTTGTGTAGTTAAAAGTTCAAAGATACGAATAAAAACAAAACTTACTGATAAAAAGCTATTAAAAGTTGTTTTGTTTTACTACTGTACAAGTAAATACCAATTTTTTAATTTTATTTTTGTTTGAATCCATTTTTTATGAAGATATTCCACTATAATTGTTTTCCCTAATTTAATTCCGTTTTAAATGAAATCACAAACTTTTGAATATCCAACGCAGCAAAAATAATCTGATATTCACTGCCTTGTAAAGTTTTATAAAAATATTACATTTAAGAAATATATCTATTATTTATGAAATATTACATTTTAATTTCAAACGAAGAGCATTTTCTAAATAAATAACAATATTCTTTTTAAACTTTACTAACTTTCTTATTTCAATATATATTCTGCATACTAAAATGTTTAATTTTAAACTATTAGAATACAAGAAAAGAAAATGATATTTTCATAGAAATTTCTTCAAGGATTCCTTAAAATAATAAAAATTGCACAATATTATCATCAATTATTACTCTCTTCTTTAGAGCGTAGAATAAATTCATTCTCTTGAACATGGTTTCAAAAACTGCATATGGAACAATTTGAGATTTTTTTTTTGAATATGACTAATTATATGGAATACTTGAAACCGCTGCTTTGAAATTTATATTCACTTGTAATTAATCATTTTACTCTGTTTATTATTACATTAACAAAGCTTAGTAATGATAAAGAGAGAACAATTTCATTCCATAATGTTTAATAATGAGCTTCAGTTTTGAATTGCTAGTTTTATCGTTTGCAATTTGACAACAAAATTATACCGTACATTAATTAAGAAAAATTGTATCACAGCTTCCAAAAAATTATTCAAAATATTGAAAACATTCTAAATGTGTTGTAAAATATTCAGAGATTGTTTTAAAATATTAATCCGAAAAACTAAATGTGTCCACATTTTCTAAACAGATAGTTTTAACAAAGGATGTGCGGTTTAATTAATGAAGGTTAAAATGCGCCAAAAAAGTTTCTCATTTGTGAATATGTTTTTAAGGAGCTATCATTTCAACTAGATTTGTTTAATTAAAACAAAAACGTCCATTCTAGCACCTTTTATAGATAAGAACGAAGAATGATGTTAATAAATTACTAAAAGGAAAGACTCTCAATTATATATCTACAAAAATAATTTTGATGTAGAATTAAGAAATAAAGTAATTTTTATTTACCAACTAGAGTTTCATTAAAATCCACGATAAATTCTCGAGACAGGATTAAAAAAGTTTTATGAAATATGCATTACTTGCCATATTTCATAATTTATTTATTTCTTTAAGGAATAAAGGTATGTATGAATAATAATTTGTTTCTTAAGAAATTATTTCTCTTACAAGAAATTATATTTATTTTTATAAATAACAAAAGACATTTTGGCAACAGAGGTTTTGGATTTAAATGGCAACTCAAGTATTTAAAGTTTATGAGAAAGTAAATAAAAAACAAACATCTTTTTTTATGCAAACAGTGTTCTTGAATTTAGCTCTAATCTTTAAATCTAATAGCTGCAAATTCAACAGTCTTAGATTGATTTTTCGTATAAGTTGCTTAGTCGTAGAGGGGATTTTCAGATTGAATTTCAAAACGGAAAATTGGCAACTGAATAGATTAAAATGTTGGATGTTTCTCCGAATGATTCTTTCTGCTGTGAACGCTGTGCTTTATTAAAGTTGGTTATAATCTCAGCAGGATAACTTAATAGCCGTCTGAGAACTTAAAATTGAACATTCATCACTTTCTTCCAATGGACAAAATTTGGAGTTTTGCTGTGAATCCAATGATTTTTTTTAATAATTTTCTTTATTCCAGAGTTTAGTACCGAAAGGTTAAAGTCAATTATCAGTGACAGTTTGTCCAATGGGTGTACAAATTTGCAACAACCCTCATAAAATATTTTTCATGCTGCATCTTCATTTTTTAAAGAATATCATTTACTAACTTTTCACTCTGAGAGTTCAATGCTTTGTGCTTACTACATGACTCAGAGAGTTCAATAATCACCAAAAAACCGAAAATAAACAATAAAAATGTGAAGAACATACAATAAAATAAATGAAAAAGTGAGAGAAATACAGATCCGTGCTAGTCGTCCCAGCAGCCCATAGAAGCTCATGTACATACAATTAATCGAATGACTGATTTGAAGTCAAAACCACCATTTTCTCCTTTAGAATATAAAGACATCATAGCTGCAATTCCATCAGACCCGTCTTGAAGCGCGAGAAACTGATTCTTTTTTTTTCACTCTTATCCAAATTTTGCATTTGTTTATTCAATGCTTTTCTTCCTCTTCTTTTTGCTTTCTCTCATTGACGGTTCTTGCGCTTCGCTTTCTATTGCCTCGACAGAAACATATTTAATTTGTTGAATATTTACTTTTTTTATTAGAAGTAATTCATCGTAAAAAATAATAGATAATTTTTTAAAACGTTAACATTAGAAAACTTCTATGAAGTTTAATCAGTTGTTATTATTTATTATATACAAATGCGATAAAAGTTGAAGATTGTCAAAATATTGTATTTTCACATTTTTCATTGAGCGAAAAAATGAATATAAAAATACACATCGTTCTATGCCGATACTGAAGAAAGAATCGCCAAGCAGGAAAATTGAGCACCAGCGAAACTTTCATAGTGAAATTCATTCTAAAACTTTTTGGTTATGTGGCTGTAAAGAAAAAAAATCATTATTTTGTTTCCCATTATTTTATTTCTGGAGATGTTTATGGAAATATTGATGGTTTACCATCTTCCTGAAAAAACAAAAAAAACAAAAAAAAAAAAAAAGCTCTCAAAAAAGAAAGAAAAGGAATTAATGAATGAAAATATTTAACCATTGAAAAACATTTAATGACTGTAATAGATATTATAACGATCCTTACCAAATTTCAGATAACAACAAATTTATTTTATATCTGTTTTTGAAATTTAAAAATTTAAGTTACTTAAGGATAAAGTAATATTTTTTTAAAAACAATGCAGTTTTAAGGCTATTATTAAAAACTTTTGAAGAGTTGCTAATTTCTAAAATGACGAGTTGCCACTAACAATGATTTATATGGAATGAAAATTTCAAATCTTTATGATTTACATTACATGGAAATCATCTGATGGAATGAAGCTAGTTAATCTTGGAAAAGAAAAAAAGAGGACTTTGACACAGTACCAGAACACACAACAGAGCAATGATCTCAGTCAAAATTTATATACACTGGAATACATATGTTCAGTCGTTAACATGTCTAAAACTGATTGATATTTTTAGATTTAAATAGAGGAAAATCACGTATTTAATTTTAAAAAAATCAGGAAATTTTATTGTATGCCTTGAATAAAATCTCATTCAGTACACCGCTTAGAATAAATAAACCGAAAATTCCAAAATTAATTAAAAATCTCATGCCTAGTTAAAAAATTTCATCTTTAATAAAATTTTAGCTATTATAGCCCTTAGAGCGTAATTACTAAAAATCTTATCCTTAAATAAAAATTTCATTACATCCCTTGAATAAAGGATAAAATCTTTCTTACTATACTGCTTAAGATAACTAAAAATAAGTATTTAATTATCTTATCCCATTCATATTTCGTAATAAAATCCGTTTTTTATAAATATTCTGAACATTTTTTTGAGATTTCAATTTGCATTAACCGTTTATTTGATTGCAAAGAAATTAGAGTGAAATGTTTCATATAATAAACAAAATATTCTAGTGAAATATGTAAACAAGTTTCGATTAAACTCTGCAGTTTGTAGAACAAAAATCGATTCATTTAGTTGATTGATGATAATAAATGACTTGGGTTAATGAATGTCATGAAAATCTAATCATTGTTTTTTTTAATTCTCATTTAAACTATCTGAAGATTAATGTGGAAATTGATGAGGAAAAGGAAAGAATAAATGACATGTACTGAGTTGATTTTGCCATTTTTTAACACTATCAATTGAAGAGATATGTTTCTAATTTTTGATAGTCAAATGTCTTGATGTTTAAACTTGATTGTCAAAGGAAATTGGATGGATAGTTTTGGATTTTCATTCGGAAATTGAAGATGTATTACCTAATAATTATTGAAGTAAAGAAAAATTAATGAGAAATGATCGCTTCTCTGAAATATCAAAGCATGGTAATGCTTAGGGCATGATTCGTCAAATTGTTATTTTTAAAATTTGCTTTAAATTATTTCGCCTCAATAACTTGCACTTAAAAATGTATTTAACTTTACTTCAATGCAATATAATCAATATTTTGATTAAAATTATTTTCTTTAAAAGGATTATTTTTTTATTTCGGTTATAATAAAGTTTTAATTATTATTTAATTATTTATTTATAAATAAGTTTTGTTTATTAAAATTGCTAAATATTAAAATCAAATCTTCAAAGCAACTTTCTTGTAACAAAATCTTCATTTTCTCTCTCAGTTTCTCTCTTTTTTTTAGATCCAGCTATTTTCAATTCGAATTTCGACCGAATCTTTATTTTAATTCTGTCAGATTCGAATTAATCACAATAATTTCATTATTTAATAGATACTTTCAAAAAAAAAACTGGTTTAGAGCCATTTTGGAAATATATTTTGGAGCCAGATTAGATGTAGTTACCTTTTTGTAATATTTATTAATAGTATAATTTCTTTTTTTAGAATTAACTCTGGCTTAATTCATAATTAAATTTATTATTTTAAAATTACATATATCCAAATATATTTCTATTTAGGATCATATTTTCAAACGACTTTAAGGATTAATAGAATCTATTTGATCAAATATCTTGACAGAAAATATAAATTTTCGAAATAGTTTGCTTGATATATTTAATTTCATTCGAGAACTACAACTTTTTAACTTTTTGACAGTTTTTCTCCACAATGCTAACTCCCTCTCTCTCTCTCTCTCTCTCTTTTTTTTTTTTTTTTACTTTTTCAAAATTCTATTCAATTTTTTTTATATCGAATCATTTTTATTTAAACCCCTAAAAGAACATTCCTTTTTTATTTTTTATTCCTTTCGAAAACAGAAACTTCAAGAAAGATCCGTAAAATATTTTGTCAGGTCTTTCCAGACGCAAAAAGAAGTAAATATAACATGGAAGTCTCCAGTGGGTTTGGCAGCATTCAAAATGGCGACTTCTCTTCTCTTTCAAAAAGTATTACTATGGTGGATATGGTTACTTTTTCCATTTTATCTTGTTGTGCCTCCAGTTTTTCTTTTTCTTTGAAATGCATTACTTTTAATGTTTATATACTCTTCGAAGAAGTCTTGATAATTCTTTACTGTTCTTTCCCTTGACATATGGAATCTTTTTTTTTTCCTTCTATATTTGAGTTACTTATACCTGAGGGTTTCCACTGAATAAATTTGATTTTGAGGAAAAGAGAAGACAAGTTTTATTTTAATAAAAGAAAGAATTTTTTTATTACTTCGAGTTTAGCTTTTCATGTGAGTTTTTAAGCTAAACAAATTCTTCTTTGAACCTGTTGAAAGAATTGAAAAATATAAGATATTGAACTAGTTGTTAAAAATTTCCTGTTTTAAGAATTTCAAAATCTTTGAAAATACACCACAGTTTACAGACTATTAATTACTATATAATAACAGTTTTAAATATGTAAACGCATAAAATTAAAATCAACTATTTAAATAGGAAAACAATATTACATTTTGGAATTCATAGATTTACAATTCTAAAGTAAGGTGGCTTAATAAATAATTATTAAGAGTTTTAATTTTTTCATTTTTGGATATGAATTGTGAAGTTTTTATATAAAAAAAATGAGCGAAACCTTTTTTATGAATGAATTTTAATGAGAATTGTAGTTTATAATTTTTTTAAATAACAATTTTTCTATTTATTCTATTTCCGAAAAAAAATCGTAGTGTGAGATTAATAAATATAGTTCATTAATTTGGAAAATTATCAAATTACTAATTGTTAATTATTAACTATCATTTTCTCAAGTGGAAGGATATTCCTACGTTTAATGATTTTGAGAGTAGAGACTTTAAATAACCTAACGTATTCACTCAAAATTATTGTGGGAAAAAAATGGCGTTTTCTAGAAAATGATTGGCTCATAAAACTTTAAATATATTTTGGAAATATGTGATGAATCTAATAATGGAAGAACCTTTTCCTTAATGGTCATTGCTTTTTTTTTATAAAGGATTGGGTTATAGATATATTATCTCACTTACAAGTTTTTTGCGTAACCTTTTAGAGATTCATTTGTTATTTATTTGTAAACACGCCATGCTACCATCTACAAATAGTAAGTACAAGTTCAATGAAATATTTGTTGATTTTTAGATAAATTATTCTAGTGATGTCAAAGGCTATCATCGGAAAGAGTTAATAATCGAACTACATTCAGAACAAAAAATCTGACTTTAAGAATCAAATCAAAGAGAGAAAATATATCTACTTTATGTTTTCAAAGAACATGTGGTCCAACTATATCCTGCCCAAGATTACCTTTAAATAAATTTAAAAATGAGTCAATAAACAAACGCAGAGCTTACAAATCTATCAACACACAACATGAAACCAGACACACAATGCCAGTAAACTCAAAGCATCATAGGATTTCTAGATATCAAAAAGCCAAGTTGCTTTTCATGTGGAGTGGCATGAAAATGGTCATTAGGTTCGTTCGAAACAATTGAGTGGATTTCGGCACTGCAGGGTTCTTTGCTTTAATTGGAGGAAGTGCTTTTCAGGAAAAGGGTCTTGTTATTATATGGAGAATAACTGAGGCTATTTCTAGAGAAACAATCGCAAAGGGTCGATCGACCGCGAAACAACAGAAACCCTTCGATGCAGTGGAAATGACTCCTATTATTGATGTAAGTCATTGGGGCAGTCACTTTTATCCGGTTTTGCTATTCGATATGAATTTTTATATCGATATATATTATTTGGAAAATTTAGTAGTTATTTCAAAATGAAGATGAAGCGATAATGAAACAATGGAAATGTTTTACTTTGAACTTTCTCATATCTTAACACAAAAGTTGATGTTTTTTGCCTTAAAGTAAAATAGGAAAAACTCAATGACTAACTTTTTATTAGAAGAGATCAAAATATGAAATAGATCTATAATTCTTATGATATCTCGATATGCTTGATTTTAACTATTTGAGTTTTTGAGTTGTTCAGGCGTCTAATTATTTGATCATGATGTCACCTGTGTCAATTTTGTTCCGTGACTGAGGCTAATTTAGATAGCGCCAAGCGTGCGTTTATATACTTTTGAAAGTTATTAAATCTGATTAAATCTGACTTGTTTAAATAAAAATACAACATATTTAATGTAAAGAATAGTTGATTTCAAAACTTCAAAATACATTACAAACATTGATTATGATAAATCCTCATTTTCTTCGAAATCGCTTATAATATTTATGCATATAAATTAATAATACAATATATGATAGCATAGTCATTAGGAGCTCACTTCCCACATTCAGTGAATTATATCCATTGTTTTTACTTTCTCGTATACATAGTATAGAAAAAGTATAGAAATCGTCAAAAAATTCGAATTCGAGATTTTCAAAAATCTCCTCGTTTTAGACCTCTCTGAGTCTGAAAAACATTTCTGGAAAAACGTCTGTCTGTCGGTCTGACAAAAATAACACAAAAATCTATCAAATGTTGAGCAAAATCCGCTCAGAGGAAGTCTGACCGCCTATTCAAAGATAATTTATCACGATAATTACAAAACGGAGTAGATGGATAGGTAAAATTCGATAAACAGATTTAACATCTATAGTCTAGACAGTTTTCAAATTGTGAACCAAATCCAACGAGGGATTGACCGTCTGTCGGTCTGTTTTTTCAGACGCATGTAAACGTGATAATTCAAAGACATAATGACTTATGTATATTAAATATATCAAATTTGGTATGGGATTTTGTAACTACAGTTATAGTTCTGTGTCAGAGTCTTGTTTCAAACATTGGGAAAACGCGTCTAAAACACAAATTAAAACAGGGGTTAATCGCCAAATAACTCGCCAAGGATGACAAGTTACATTCAGTTAAAATGCTATATTTACACCGAAGGTAAGTATTTCGTAACTATTGTACTCCAATGCCAACCAGGCAAGTATACATTATAACAGTTTAACAGTTTTTTGAAAGAGTATGCGTGAAAGCTTTGGGGTGACCATTTCCGCTGGTTTAGGTTAAAAATCTTCATGTAGTTTTAAGCAGTAGGTACACATATAATTTTAATCACCATATTCTCCATCAGGAATATGAGTTTTATTGCCGTTTTTTAAGCTTTTGTTTAATTTCATGCTCCTTATTTTTTTATTTTACTTCTCAGAACAAGATATTTTTATTAAATTTTTTTTTATCCCTATTGTTTTTTCGTTTATTTTCATTAACATTTTCTACGGAGTTGGAATGCTGTTTTCCTCCATAAAGATTTCTTCTGTTCTATTTGCAAAACATTTTTAGGATCGTATCAGTATAAATTGATGTTTGCCGTATTCATTAAAATAATGAGGTCTAATTTTTTAAGAATTTCATGATTACATTGAAGAATTTGCATTTCAGAAATTAAAAAGATTTTCCAAAACACCGAAAGGGCAAACGACAATTATTCAATTATGCAAATGAGATATAAATTCAATTATCGTCATTCAGTACCAAAGACATATCGGAACAAGGTAATAGATAAGTATGAAATTGGACGAAATCGGCCAAGTATTGATTAGCCAGCATTATGTATAGTTATCCAAGATAAAAAAAAACCTAATGAAATAATTGAAGCATGGATAGAAACAGATAGTCAAACCGTTTTTGTTCGATCGTGATCAATTCCTGGTTCAGGACAACGATTAAACAAAGAAATATTTTGAAGCGCAACGGATGTTTATCAGTAATATTATCTAGAATTAATCGTAGAACATATTTTGATTTTTTTTGGTTTCTAATTTAATAAAATCGAATGTTTCATTCTATGCTCCTCCAATTCCCCTCATTTTTGTGAACAATGCATATCGTATATTAGATATGGTTGTTGATAAAGCAGAATTCCATTTTATAACCTTTACACTTAGAATTATTCTCATATTTTTCTCCGGAATCTATTATTAGTTTGAATATTATAATTTAACAACGCAAAGAATCATACGTCGACAGTGAGAATTTGTGTTTTCCTATAGGAAACAAAGCGAAGAGATATGCAGAAATTCACCATATAAACTCATTTTCAATTTTCATTCACAGTTTCTTCTGATAATTTCTTCTTTCAGTTTGTTCTCATGTAGAGTATTTCCGGAGCTGTTTCTGGAGCACTGTAGTTTCCAGCTTATCCAAGAAGATGCTATTCTAATCTGAATAAAATCTATGTAGTCTGTGTGGAATTCGGGTTCACAAGCTTCCCTCGAACTAATTTCTTCTGTTGTAACGAATTGTTTTTTCCTTATTATTGATTTACTTTTTGCCTGTTGAACCTTTTATTAATGGATTTGTGACTCAACCTACCTAGTAATTATTGAAAGAATAGGTGTTTCAATGAAATTGCAGTCTGTTGTCAGATATAGACCAATACATCTACAGGGCAGAATGTGCAATCGACCAACTCTGAACCATGGAGAGGCATGTATGCGGTTCCATTTGTTGTATAGTCTACCATCCAGAAGCCTCACTTGCTCCCTGCTTCCTTCATTGGTGGCGGGGTACACAATAAGAAGTTCCACTTTCCAACTTTTCAGGCTCCCTCCTTCAATTCTGGATACAGAAAATATTTAAAAGAATCCTTTTCCCGTCGTTAATACTCGCCATGAATGTAATTTTACTTGTTGATGGCGATTTTGCCTCTAACCAATAGTGTGCTTAATTACGGAATTCGTTAACACCTGTATCTTTTACCAAAACCAATGGGGGTGGTTTCCTAAAATCTTTCTCGCATACTCTCTAATAAAAATGTTGTCCCAGTGAACTCAAAACTTGACATTAGTGTACAATAGTTACGAAATATTTACCTTTGGCATGAATTTAGCATTTCCAGTCAATCTCTTGTATGATCCTTGGTGAGTCTTTTGGCCATTAATTTCTGGTATGCACTCAAAAAATATCTAAAAATTGATTTTGGGTTTCAGACGCTTTCTTCCCAAGCACTTGAAACAAAAATTTGATACAAAACTATACTTAAAGTCTCAAATACCCGTACTAAATTTGATATATTTAAGTCAATGAGTTTTTCAGTTATCGCGTTTAAATGTCTCTGAAAGTGCAGATCGGCAAATGCTGTAAAACCCTTGCTAGGTTTCACACAAAAATTCGTAAAGATGTTAAATTTGTATATGGAATTTTATCTATCTAGCTGCCTTCGTTTTGTAGATATCATGCTAACTTATATTCGAACAGCCAGACAGACAGACTTCCTCTGACGGATATTGCTCAAAATTTGACAGATATCTTCAAACTTGGTATAAAGACCATGGGCAAAATTTCATCCGTCCATTTCAAAGCGTTTTTGAGTTATTTTTGTCACAGACAGACGAATACTTTCCTAAAATGTGATTTCCACACTCAGGGATATCTAAAATATGGAGAATTGTCAAAGTTTCGAGTTCGAATTATTATATTTTCTGTATGTTTCGTACACGAGAAAGCAAAAATTGGCCATTAATCCATAGATAGATGGTATTTTTAATATATGATACTTGCAACCAAATTGTATATCTGTACTTAATTTAGACAAATTATTGCCAAAGATTAGATATCCTGTTCATTTGTCAGTTCATTAAAATAGCTAAAAGACACATTGATTTAGCAAGTGGCTTTTAACGCTGATATTGTAGCTGAATTCAAAATTTTTAGACTCAATAGGTCAGTGGGAAGAAGTTTAAACAACCTGTTCGATTTAAATCATTGTAAAATAAAGATAAACACAAAACTCTCTGTGTTGTGTATATATAGAGAAGAGAGGTCACTTCAGCTGCTTGATTTGGGTCTAATTTATCACTATAAGAAATTGATAAAAACAGAAAACTCATTTACTGAAAATTCATTTTTGTTGCAGGAAAGACGCAGATGAATTAATACGGTCAGACACACGGATGTGAACCAGCAGATGTCTGCATGAGAAAGCGTTTCCAAATTTTGGTTAAAATCTTAATCGAATAAAGCAAGCTGTAATAAAAACAACCTTATGTAGAAAATCGATACCAGAAACGTATGACCAAAAAAATAAATCCTTTGAGTACTTACAATGCGTTTGTTTCCGCAGATGATGAAAGGCACACAGACGACAGGTAAATTACTTTTAACGATTTTTATCTCGAGTGTAAAGATGCGGTTTGTGCAGGAGCATTGAGCAGTAAACATGCATCGATTTATCGGAGGCGACACGCCAGTTTAGTTTTTCATGGATGTCTTTTTCCCAATAAGAAGAGAAAGCATATTATTTATGATGAGTGACATAAAAAAAAAAAATTGCGGATTCGTATTTTAACTCAGATAAAAAGAAATTTACTCCCACGATATATTTTTGCCAAGCGTTTGCAATTTTGATTTTCGTTAAATATTAAACGCCTTTGGCGACCAGCTGGTTCGCCAATCTTAATGCTGGTTAAAATTTTTAATAATTAAATATTTTATGTAATTTCTACTTTAATAGCTTCTTTATAAAAATATTTTAAAACTTCAAATTTTGATAGTCATATAATTCACTCATAATATTATAAAGGTCTTCAGTCATAACGTAATATGTATCTCTCTAATTTTTTTGTTAGCCCCCGTAGAACTTATGCTTTAAATTAAAGGGGAAATAATTAATCTGCAATTAATATAATACAAAGCATACAACTAACCTAAAAATAATTTAAATCAAGTCCGTATCCGTTTAAAATAGGTGTCAACAATCAGAACAAAATGCGCATGCGTGAATTTTCACCGCCAGTTGGTAACGCAAATGCGTTAAATTTTCTACGCCAGTTGGGGTAACGCTTTGCAGATTAGAAATTTTCAGTTTTCTTTATTCTGTTTTATTTTAATTCAAAAGTACTTCAGAATGAATCTGAAAGATCTATTAATTAACAATGTTTAATTTTATATGCTTCAAACATTAAGAAAATAAACAGAATCGTTTGAAATAATCGGTTGAAAAATCGTAAGTCTAACCTTATTAGCGTGGGAAAAAAACTGAAGCCTTACTCATTTGGCGATGGGGAAATGAAGATTTTTTTGGCAGGAAAGTTAGTTTTTAATTAATAATTAAAATTCTAATTACAAATTCAAAAAAGAGGACCTCAGGTGCACATTCCCGACTTCCAAGGTATACAAGTACCAAATTTGGTAGCTGTAAGTCAAACGGTCTGGCCTGTAGAGCGCCAGCACACACACACACATTGAGCTTTATATAAGTATAGATTATTCCACTTTTTAATTGCTTGTATTTGCTCTCTAACTGATTGAGAAGTGCTTTTTTTTGTAGAGATGTTGCTCGAAATGGTAGTGATTCTAATATTACAAAGTTAAGCTTATTCTTCGCCAAGTTCACCAGTAAGGAGTCATGACAAAAAAAAGGAGGTGTACTCTCTTCTATCGAGAAAGAAGAGGATACTTGGGTATTCCCGGTTCAACTTGATGCACTTTATGCAGCACATGGGACGGATATCTAAATTTAGCTTCAACACATTGTGGTAGTAACCTTCCTAAACGAATTTTAGAGGAAACTGCACCACATTTTTGTTTCTTTTTGTTACCGGGAAAAAAGTAGGAAACATCCATAGAGAATAATCTAAAATAATTGATGAAACAAAAATCTAATTTCCTAGCTCAATAGTTAGATTTCATCAATATTTATTTTATATAAACACTGTCAAGTGGTTGCCTGTTCTCCACCACCCTCCATCTCTCCAAATATTCAACTTTTCTGCACTTTCCAGAGAAAGTGCACTCTTGACAGTGTTCTTCAATTGTAATCACTGTACCAATTTTGCCAATTTTCATATCATTTGAAAATTCATGATTACCTAGTTGCATAATTTATGGTCGCTTGCCCTGTGCTGATAATAAGAATGTGGTTTAGATAAGACAGCTCACGATACGCTATGATGTTCATTCAATAGCTCCTGAATAACAATATTAAATCTTTTTCACTCACATACATTAGAATTAGATACAAAAATGTCCGGTAATTCATCAACGTTTCAAGTGTTCTTTAGAAACTTAATTGAATTATAACATTTCCAGAGCAGAAATTTTCATCTAATTAGACTGAAGAGAAAATAGCACAAGTAAAGAATAAAATAAATTTTGCAAAAATACTTTTCATCGTTGAAATAAATGTTATGACGATATTTGTTATATATATTGTTATATATCCTGTTATCAATAATATGTGGGTTAGCTCAGATTTTCAAATAACAAAGCTAAAAAGCGAATTAAGCCTAAAACATTACTCTGCCACACATTTCGAAATAAAATTACGAAATTGTTTAAAATTTTTAATTAATTTATTATCATATTTTATTTTTATCACAGATTATATACCGAAATAAATAATTTTGTAAATACTTTGAAAAAAAAGAAAGAATTAATAAAAATTAATAAAATCAATATGTTATTATCTTAAATCTAAGATGAAGAATTTTTTTCATTTAAAATTAATGAAAAGGAAAAAAAAGTCAGCAACAAAGAAAATAAGTCTTACTCTAATTTTTCAGTACTGAAAAGATAAAAGACGAGTCATTAGTACGAATTATCCTCCTTTATCAAACTCTTTTACCAAATATGAGAGTTCCAAAGCCTTCAAGATAAAAACGAAGAATGAATATATCTTTATATAAATCTTCGATAATAGAAGCTTTCATTATTCCGATTTTTAACCATTCGATAAAATTTCCCTAACCACAGCGCCGTTTTGAGAATAAATTCAAAATTTAAAATGAAATCTGTCAAAATCGACGTGCACACTGAACCGATACGAGAAAAGGTTGAAAAGTGACCACCACAAAAGAAGTCCTGTTATGGATCGTTAAACTTTTTTTTAACCCAAGGATGACGTTTTATTCTGAAAGAATATGGATTGATTAAGCACCATGAGTGAAATAGTTCTCGAATAAAATACTAAACCGTCATAAGTTTATTTTTGTTTTAGAACCCTTTATGATTAAATTGCTCCAAACACACAGTGATAGTTAATCTTATTTTAAAAATACGTTTCTAAATTGTGTCATTTTCCAGGACATGTCAACCTGTAAAATCTGCTAAAAGTAGTCGCGTGGTAAAATACAATCGAAAAGTAATTTAAGAATCAGATTAAAAAAATAAAAGCCAGTTATTTTTAAAAAGGTAAAAAATGAGATGGGAAACTTTATGAAGAATGCCTTTTAATTTGATGTGGGGAGAATGAAAGCAGTGGATGCTTTGATTATTAAATTGTGGACATTCTATTAAAATGAGAAAAATAGTCATAGGAAATTGACATATTGTATATTAGGGTGCGGGTGCCTCCAACAGTAAATGTTTATGTGTGGCCAATTCTTAATCTGGTAAGAAACCGTGTCAAGTTTTCTTCTATGCAAATAAGACCAACAGTCTATAGGGTGTTGAATTGTTTCAAGTTTATTTGCCCCTTTAGGGTTCCCCTGGGTTTGCTATTTTAAATGCAGACTAGATATAACAGGGTTTTTTTATATCTTTTAATGGAATAGAAGATGGATTTAATGGAATTTTAATGGAATTTCGTTAGATTGTCCTCTAATTCATTTCTTGATATACCTTCACAGTGCTGTTAGATATCCTGAATATTGCATAATATTGCCTGAATATTGCATATATTGCATAATATTACAATATTGCTACGATATATTGCATAATATCGTAGCAATATTGTAAAGTATCTTATTGTTGATATGTTGTTATTCTATATTATTATTAGAAAGCTGGTTTTATGTTTTTAGAATCCTGCCTTCCATTTCATTTCCATCATTTTACTAGTTTTCATAGTACAGAAAGTAAGTGCAAAGCCAGAAATATAAACTGATCTGTTTTATGCTTATTTCAATGAAATGATGCTGCTGAAATGATATCTTTAATTCACTGTAAGAATATAATTTGAATATATAAAATATGTGTGAAAATATATTATATGCATTAGGAATTGGAAAATATGAATTGAAAATGTATTTATTTTATTCGTTAAGGCATGCGACTACGTCATAGACGAATTTTTTGAAAAACGTTCGAAAATATTTATATTTTTGAATATTTGCATTAAAAAAGGTTAATAAAAGATCTGTAAAATATACCAGTTATGTTGCAAAAGGTATTAAAAATTGGAAAAAAGGTCTTTTTTTTGGCTAAAAAGAGATATAAAGGAAAAATGTTCCAGTTTAAAGTAATCGAATGATTTGTTTAAAATTCTGCGGATTGCTTAAGATATATGTTAACTAGTTCATGGACTATAAAAAAAGTTTTATTCCTAAATATCCTTTAAATATTGGGGTTTGACTGATAAATAACATGGGATATTCAGCTTTTCTCCCATTGTGAAGCACTAAAACAACTATAAAATATTTCTAAATGAATATATTACTTATTCTCTAATTCAAAAACTGCAGAACATATTGTGAAATTAATATAACAAATTTGAACAAAAAATATTAATTAGATTTTAATTTATAAGATGTTTTCGTAAGAAAACTCTTCAAAGATTAGAATTTGAGAAATAGCATCTAAAGATGCAAAATACATTAAAACGTGTGTAACTACAAATATAAAATCATGTGTAACTTTCTAAAGAATAGGCCTGAAAACAAAGTTCTAACGGTTTATCAAACTTTAAGAATATTAAATAAAAAATATTCATAATTTCGCAAAAAAATATTTTTTAACGCAGTTATTTACCTTCAATATAAAATAATTCGAAGAAATCGGAAATTATGCATAAAATATAGTATTTTAAAAGACAAATTCAAATAATAGAAAGTTTTGAAATAACAAAATAAAGAACTTTGAAAAAATTATGTTATGTAAATTCTCATCTATTATGAATATAAATACTACTCTCTAAAATGTCAGAATATAACTCTGTAAAAATATATAAATAAATATCGCAGAATATAAATTATCTTTTCTTTTTCAATCCTACCGAATTCCTGACTTCCAGACTTCCGATTCCTTGTTGCGAGCAATTACATATAGATAAAAACAATCGTAAATTCAATTTTCATATTTTATATTTTGATAACATGGTATAATAATATTTGAAATATTTTCAGACACGCTCTACCAGTAATGAAAATCTGTACATTTCAGCTAGTTTATGTCTTACAATTTGCTTATAGACTTTTGCCATCTAAAATTTTCCTAACAATATAATAACAACCGGAATCCACTGTCTGAAGTTTTTTCCTCTCAATTCTAAAGAAATTTCCCACGAGTAGGAACTGATTTCATGGCATCGGTTGTCATGGCAACTAACTATACATCACAGGAAATAAATTTATCGTACCGTGTACAACACTAGATATTCCTTGTCTGGAGGCTGTTTGTATGTCAGAGAATGAAAAGTTATTCAAAATATGCAGAGTGTTTGTTCCTTGAAAAAGAATGTAAAACTCTAAGGGAAGTCAAACGCAAATTCAGTAACAATATAGAGAGAAGGGTTTTCTATATCCATTCTTGTAAGGTTCGTGTACAATGATAAAAAGAGACAGCAAGACTTTTCCTATTTTTGGAATTTTCTTGGAATAATCTTCTACAAATTTTATACGATAGAATATTCTGTCTTCAAGAATTATTCACATGTAAATAATTATTTTTCTTTAATAATTTTAAATAATTATTTTCTTTATTTAAATAATTATTTTTTTGTAATGCAATATAGATATTTATTTTTTGTGCACGATGTATTGTAAATCATATTATTGAGAAAGTAATGCAATCGTCAAAAATTCCCAATCGGAAGTCCGAAAAACACATTTTTGGAATTAAATCTGTCTATTGCTCTACTTGTCTGTCTAAGTCTTAACGCAATAACTCAAAAACGCTTTGAGCTAAAAAGATGAAATTTGGACTTGAATCTTTACACAAAATTTGATGATTTGGACAGAGGAACCGAATTTCTTGTATTCTATGTCCACTAAGCGGTTGTTACATAGTTTTTAATCTTAGTTTGAAATTAACTTTGACAGCTTTACGCAACTACCACATATTATAATTTATATAAATTCTGAGAATTTTGAAAAATTGAAAGAAACTAAAAGCAAGATCAGGAAACTTTTGAGTAGTCTGCTTAAGTTCTTACTTGTTCTTGCACGAAGAGTATAAATTGCTATGATTTAAAATAAAAATCGAACTGTCAATTATGATGTTTCACTATGCATTATACATCTCTAAATCCGAATAAATGAATTTAGGAATTATATTAGTTTATAAAACACGCATATTCATTTAAATTAATGCTTTAGAAAGAAGAAAATTCATCTTGTTTTTACATCGAAGTTTCAAATTTCTGTCAACTTTTCGCCGTTTTTGGTGTTTATTAACATTCCAACATGATATGGCGACATCGAAATACCAGTATTTAAAATTTATTGGCCATAATTCCGAATTTGTGTGAACATCTTAAATCATAAGTAAAAAATTAATCAATTTCAAATAGTTACCTTAAATCATAAGTTTAAAGGTAATTATTTGAAAATATAACCACATATAACAGGTTTGAAAATTGAAATTTTATATGTGATATTGGCATTACAATTGTGCATGCCTATCGAATTTTTCTGGGTGATTTTTTTTTTACAATAAAAAGTACTAGTATATCGTAATCGGTTCGATGAAGTTAAGCTCTCAACAGAATCATGCTGCAGAAGTTAATGAGAAATAAGACAGAAATGATTAGTGTCATTTGTTTCACCGCTAACAATTTATGGTATACAAATATTACAAGTACTTAAAAGGAAATATTTACAAATTATGATATGCAAGTATTTATTCTAAACTTTCTCGCATACTCTAATAATAAGCATGTCATGCCAGAGAACGCCTTAAATGGCATTGGCGTACAATAGTTACGAAATATTACCTTTTGGCTTGAATTTGGCATTTTTACTAATTTTCTTGTCATTCTTGGCGAGTTATTAGGCGATTAATCCCTGACATGCGTTAATAGTATCCAAAAATCAAATTTGTGTTTAAGACGCGTTTTTCCCAATCGATTGATAAAAAATTGATTTGACACAAAACTCGTACCAAATTTGATATATTTAAGTCATAGAATCTTTGAACTATTGAATTTACATGTTTCTGAAAGTACAGATCAATACATAGTCAACCCCTATTTGGATTATTCAAAGTTTGTTTCGTGTCTACGCTATAGATATATACCAAATTTTATCTATCTAGTTCTCTTTGTTTTATATTCATCATGTTAATTTATATTTCAACATCCGGACAAACGGATTTCCTCTGAATAGATTTTACACAAAATCTGATAGAGATCTGCAAATTTGGTAGAAAGAACCTATTCCAAAATTTCAACCCTCTAGTTCAAATCGTTTGTGTGCTGTCTTTGTCACAGAAATTTTCCAAGGAAGAGGGATTTTGCTCATTATTTGCACAATTTATATAATAAATCAGAACGTGAAGTTACATTCCCACAAAAGGCAATAGGCAATTTAAAAAAGATTATTCAGACATTTTAATTTTCATTGGCACTATGATATCATTTGACTTGTCTCTATTAGTAAATTCACAAATACAAAAAAAAAATGTAATAGGTGCAAAGCTGTTAAAATAACATGCCTTTTATGTCTATCCTTTGATGTTCAAAAGTATTTTGTTAAGAAAAACATGAAGCTATGAATAAAAAATTTAACAGAATTATAACACAAATAACAATCCTGGCGAATCAACTGGCCAATAAAATAAAGGAGCTAAGAAAACCTAAATAAGCAAACAATTTCATTTTATGAGGAAAATGTAGACACCTAATAAAAAAAAAATTCTTCGACCATTCAAAATTTAAACTGAATAGTACATTTTTAACTTGAGATATCCATAAATAATGATTCGTTTCTTTTTGTAAACATTGTTGCCATTCATTGTTACTTATATTTGACTTGAATTCATTCGTAATTTTCGAGGCTGAATTTTATAATTGAATTTCATTCATATTGGGAACTAAAATTTTGTACAATCATACGCCATTAATGACAATTCAGTATTTTAATATTTTAGAAATTTCAGAATAAACTAACCTTTGGTGACCAGCTGTTTATTAATAGCATTAATTTGTAATATCAAATCAACTTTGATGAACCATACCTATTATTCCAAATGAAAGGCTATTTTAACTCCTACTTGCATAATAAATATATAGCACTCTGATTGTTAGTTATATTTGCAAAATAATGAAAATAGCTGGCGAATAAAATTGGTGAAGTATGCCCAGTTGTTGAGCCCATGAGAGATACCAAGATTATATTTTAAGATATTGTTGCGAAATTTTCTTTACCGGGGTTCGTTTGGATAGTGGAAGTGATATGGTGTGGAGAACGCTCAATAAGCAGGTAGAAGTAGAATAAAAACAACGACGTTTATTTACACGAAGACACACAGGACAGCACAAAAACGATAACTATATACAGCATAGAGACGACTATCTTCAGCCGAGACGTGTAGCATACAACCAGAATCTACTACAGACATTAGCGCACAGCTCAGTTCAGCACGAGCTTGACTCCGTCGCTTACGACTCCTCCGCTCCGTCTTCGGACTACTCCGTCATCTCCTTTGGCAGCGGCGGCCGCTTCCTTTTATAGGTCTCAGGAGGCGGTGCTAGAAGCCTCTCAACCAATCAGGAACGTTCGAGGCGTATCTCGGTTCCTACTGGACGGATCGGGAAAATTCTCGAAGTTTCGGGTATTATCTATTTTGGCGCCAAAGCCGCCAAATTTGTCGCCAAGTCGCCAAATGGTCGCCATGTTTGTCGCCAAGCTCTGGGACCTCCGACGCACACCTGGACGTCCTATTCAGATGACTGTAAAACTTTCTTTCTGTTGATGGAACAAACTATGCTGGGAAGCCGAATTGCAGGTTTGTAACAATATGAACTAGAAATGGTGGGAGAGGCCCACCAATAATACCATTGATGATTTATTACGACCATTAATAACCTATTTAGAGGTCTTTAATTTTTAAATGAAATAAAATAAAAGGTGAAATCGATATAGTGGTTGCATTTGAAGTTCAGCAATCGCTTTCATCCATTCAGAATGAACAGTAAAAAACAGTTTTCGATATTTTTTTAAAAAAAAATTACGAAGGACAGGATGGGTAAGAAGATTGTTGGAATATTTAAAGGCCATGATCTTTCATATGAGTTAAAAACTGGCAAAATCTGACCAGTGATTGCGACTGGGGGAAAGTTTTTTTTTATTGAAATATATAGATTGTTCGGCAAATATAATTAAATTTTTATTCCATGCATTTCATTTTTATATTAAAACATTCGAGTAAAATTGATTTCAAAATTCCAAAAATTTATAATAATGACTTCAAAACGAAAAGAAAAAAATGATAGTTAATAATTAATAAAAATCATTGGTGATTTTTAATACACTTACAAAATATCTATTTTTAAAACAATTTTTTTAATCTAATTTTGTCTTTGATCTATATGCGTATTTATCAAAATCTCGAAATTCAATTTTAAATGATCGTCACACTTTCCTTATATAAAAAACAAGAAAAAAAAATCAATATCTTTCTCAATTTATGGGTGAAGATACTACTCTCTGCTATTATGGAGCGACTGCCCATGAGACACTCCAACACCCCGTGACTCTCAATTCCATAGAGTGGGACAGGTTGAAGAGGCGCATTACATTAGGTAAGTGATGCCATTAATGACATCCAACCTCACGCAAAGATGGGGGCCTTTTTTCACCGGAAAGGACGAGCGAGCAACAGCGTTAGGTCACCGGTCGCTAAGATCGGGTGTGGTCGATGAGGCTTTACTTTTGCGTAAGAGGAAGAATGGTATATGTGGACATTTCTATTTTAAGGCATTGTAGTACCATCTAAACATTTTTTTTTCATTTTGGAATTTAATTTCAGTTGAATTATTTTATGTAGTCTAATGCTCTTTGATTATTCAGTTCAACAAATTTCGAGTTTATTGTAAATTTTCTAAAATTTTTTTTTAAAATTATATAAGGCTTTTTAAATATGTATACATTGTTTTTTACAAATTAATTTCTGAATATTTAATTATAAGCTGAAAAAATTGGGCATTCCTTCTGCGTCTGGTAGTTAATTTTTTTATAGTTAAGCACGAATAAAAATTCTTAAAAATTTATTAATTCTGAATTTTAATTTTTTTTAAGAAATACATCACATTTTAGAATTAATATTACACATATTTTTACAAAATATTATTTCAGGAAAGTGATAAAAAATATCACATTTTCACTTCAATTGCTTATAAGCTTTAGAGGTTCAATAAATAGTGCATGGTCGAAAATACAATTTGGAGAAATATAAATTTAAAGGCCTCATTCTAACAATAGTTCGATAAAAAATTTATGGAATAGACTACAGCTTTATTAACCTTACGAGCCCTGACTGACCAATATCGCTCCGTTCGACAGGGGCCTGACTCGGGCTTTTTGAGACGGTACAATGAGTTTAAATCTGTTTTAAAGAGCTCTCGTCGAGAAATACCTTTCACCCCTTAAACTAGAGAAAAAAAAATAGAGATTACTCTTAAAATAGAGATTATTAGAGAATCAAACCTTTCAGAGGTTTGGTTCAAATTTGATAAGAATCAATGTTTTAGATGCTAAACATTTGTACCATATGTTATCTCTTTATTGTAGTTATCGTGTTAATTTATACTTGGACATCTAGACAGACTGACATCCTCTGAATGGATTTCATATAAATTTCATAGAAATCTGTTGATTAGGTATCAAGACCAAACATTATATTTCATCCTTGTAGCTCGTATTTTTAAATTATCGTAAAGGCAGACCACATCATTACAAAAAAACTATTTTTTTAGATTCAGAGAGAGATGCATGAAGATCTCGAGTTCGAATTTTTTGATGATTTAAATTGTATTTCTCTTTGTATTGCATAAGAAAAAAATGTTAAAAAGTATAGATCAAAGATAAAATTAAACACTTTCAAGACATCCTCCTTTCGAATAGCTTAATATTTTTTTTACAGTTCTATGAAGACACTTGCTGTTTCCAAGAATGCAGGAGAAAGTGTAGATTATTATTTTATTTCAAGACATTTTTATCTTTACTTATGTTAATGCATGCCTTTACAGTTTACTAACATTTCAATCTATTCAATTATTATATAGAGAGTCAATAATCCCATCCAGGTATAGTTTTATTGTATTTTATCGTTGCTCATAAGAAAATTCCTGGTGCTATTTTTTAAAAGTAGAATCTAGAAATCTCCACTTATATAATGCTTATAAGTAAAGAAACCATAAAAAAAGTAAAGAAACCATAATATATATAAAATATTATATTTGTATAATTCAATAAATAAATAAATAAATAGATTGATCTATGTTTCATAGTTTTTAATTTAACAGTTATAAAAAAAGGAATATGTAATATAGAGCTGTTTTTGTGCGCATAGTTCTATTTCTCACCTGAATTTATAATAAGCACAAAAATATTCTTGCTTTTATTTCTGCTACTATAAAAAGCTAAAACTGTTCACGCAAAAAGCACAAGTTAAAAAATTACTAATTTAAAATTTTCGTTCTTACGAAAAACATTTCATACATAAAATATGTCAAAATTGAAGATAAAAATCCATAAATTTGTCTAAACAAATGCCTCAAATTATTTTAATAATGATTGTGTTGTATAATTCAACATATATTAGACCATTTTCCAGAAACTGAGCTGAAAAAGTGGGCGTATGTTCTTCTATTTACTCATCATGCATCAAAAATTGTTAAGTAATTAAAAAAATATTGATACAGCTCTACAAGTTAACAGATGGATCAAAATCAAGGACTGAATGATCAGAAGTTCTGATTGATCCAAGCTATGATATTACCCCTCCTCCTTTCTATAAGAGATCTATCGATTTTCAGATCAGTTTTTCGATAGAATGTTGGCTTAAGCACATTTATACTCTTAGTGAGAGACAGCTTTAGTTGAAAGTAAGAGAAAAGGTGCAAATATACAGGGTCTGTTGTATTAAAAAGTATTGCAATTTCTTCTATTATAATTAAATTTAAATTAATTTTTTTATGTTCCAAAACTGAAATAAACTTTATTGAAGTTGACCCGCAATGAAATCACATGTAGCTTAAGTTTTTTATTATATTTGATACATAACAATTGCTTAGTAAGACATTAAATCAAAGTTAAAAAATATCTGGTTTAGAATTTAACAGTCAATCCCTAAAACTGCAATATTATGCACCTTAAAATTCTATTATATCTTTGAAAATATAATGTTATAATGTTAAAACAGTATAAAAATAGTTTTTGAGTAGTAATATTTTCTGAAATGACGTCACCAAAACTCCAAATTCTCCTTTAATGTCTATTTAATTAAATATATAATTGAAATAGAAAAAGAATCGTCCCAAGCTGCACATTCTCCCTCTTCTAAGTATACTTTAGTGACACTAGGTTAAACGTTTTGGTTTACAGCGACAACACACGCAGAAATATAAACATAAAAATTCTCCTTTATTATAAGTACAGATGCATTAACATTTGTAATTATTATTGACATCTACAATAACATATTCAATAAGAACTGTAATTTTTAAATGTAATTCAATTAGAGATATTGTT
>JAPMOR010093730.1:106146-117368 GCA_026543865.1 Argiope aurantia | reverse complement strand
AAAAAAAAATTGAGCCTTTTTCAGCTTTCAAAAAATTTATCACATTGAAATAAGAGCAAATTAAATCTACCAAAAACCTTAACACTAAATCCTAATTTTCCCCCTCCTACCTCGACTCACACCACTTCACTTCCTTTCCTCTATCTGCCCGAAAAGTGTGATCTTAATTAGTTGCGCCGAGCGTTAGGTTGAATGCGGGCTCCTGAATGGTGGTAGCGATGTTATTTTATTAGTGAGTGGGTTTAAAGAGGATAGGTACTACACCCCGCCCATTACGAAGATAATAATGTCTTGCATTTTGAGCTCGATGCAATAGCGATTGTGAGAGACGATTGAAGAGATCATATAAAATTTACTTTCTAAAACGGGGTGGAAATGGGCGGATGCTACCACAATTTCATTCAGGCTCGCCAGCAGTGAAGGATACGGATTAATTTACAATGGACGCGAGGATGCCCATGGGAAAATATTTACAACTGATGACGTGAAAGTGTTTATATATTAGAAAATTAATCGACCAGCAAGGCAAGTGCTTTCACTTATTCCAGTAATGATATACAAGTAAGTGTTACAAGGGAAATGTTGCTAGAAATTTAAAAGTGTTAAACTCTTAAAGACTGCTATCGTAAAATATATAAAAATGGTTAAGTTTAGTTAGTATAACTTTTCGTTATAATGATTATTTTGGGCAAATCTTCAAATTAGAAACTGGTTAAATAAACGAAGATAATTCGTAATTTGGTGTCTCTTCGCCAAATTTGAAATCTACTGCAGTGGAAGAAATTTTGAACACCGCCATATCATTTTGTACAACAACTTGGTGTCTTATGCTACCAGTCTGTATATTGCTAATGTATTCTCGGCTACCAATATGTCTGTTACCAACATTGTGTTTTGAAATGTCTTACTACCTGTATTTTTCACCGTATTCCAAAGGTTTATTTACAGGGGCAGAATATATTGTATGAGTACAAATTTCAAGAACCCATGTTTGAAGTATATTTCATTGATACAACACTAGGGCTATTCTGGGACAATCCTTGTATTTTTGAACCGCAGTCAGATGACGAGGATGACAACCCCCTCTCCATTCTTCCGTTCCACACCAGCGGGGAAACGTTTCGACCCGACGGACTTAACGTACACCATACCCGCTTACACGACTAATTTTTTTTTTGGTGCAATAGGGTTTCGAACCTTAAAACTTCCACTTATGAAGCGGAGACCTTATTACTAGAGGTCACTGCGGCCCTACCGCGTTCGAGAAAAATTCAGAAAAATCTTTCTATCAGAAGAGCTCCATTTAGATTCATTGTTAATGGGATGGTGGACTCTAATAGGCACTTTTTAGAATTATTCACTTAGGGCTATGAAATTTTTTAATCATATATATTAAAATATAAGTACAAATTCAATTTTTCTTTAAATTATTTTAATTTTTCTTAGTCAAATTTCTCTAAAATAACTTTTTAAAACGAAATATATTATTAAAAAAATTAAAACATATATAATTTTTAATAAATTTAAAACATTCCGGACGACTTAATTTTTAATTTTTTTTTATTATTTCCCCCTTATAATTCAATATAAATTCATTTAAAACAAAACTGTGTACAATTTTGCAATTCCAAATAAATTCTTTTTTAGAAATATTTTTATGCACATCTGTTGAATTTTCATACGAATTTTATGTTTCTTTTTTAACTAAAATTGACTTTTAACTATCTAAAAAAAACTCGAAAAGCATGCCCTATTCTCTTATCCTGTTTAAAAGAAATCTTTATTATCAATTCTATTTCGTTAAAAATTAAGAAACCTGTAACATTTCAAAGGTATTTAAATCTAGTTACAATATCACCATGAAAAAAAATCATTAAGATGTGCTTTTTTCTTTTAAACCCTATTTCAAGTTCCACTGTACCTTTAAATTATAATTTATAAGCTTTCAACTTTTGAAACCTATATAAGTTATATAAGTTGTACCTTTTTGTGGCCATGATAGACAGCTTGGCAGGGCTTTGGATTCGTGTCCCTTAAGTTGCGAGTTTGAACCGTGTCGACCGAAGACTCCCCGTGCGTGTGATAGCTGGCGCACTTATAAATCTGTCGTGGTCACAAATCCTCCACGTCGGGAGTAATACCACTGGGGATACTGGATCGGGGGTGATCGTTCTCTGATTCAGGTCTAAATTACTATCTGTGGATGAGTGTATGAAATGCATGAATGAAGTCCTCCCTGTGAAAAGTGTTGTGACGTGTTTGTAGCTAAGTCGCACTCTTGGCCCTAGATGGCGCTTCTGAAAAACAAGAGACGCGCCCTTGGCTTAAAATCACTGACTTCTAATGTTAGTGGGCTTGTCTATGACAAGTGCCATTAGAAACAAACTTTTGGTAATCAGTGGAATCTCTCCCCCCTTTATTTTATTAGAACTAAAATTGAAAAATCAATTTTTTGAAGGTACAATTGTTCCTAATTCTCTTAATTTCGAGAATGCTCTATAAAAATCGAACAAACAAAAATTCAAATATACATATATTTTATTCTCCAATCGGCCATGTTTTGTTTATTGTTAAGATCATAATTATTATCTGTCATGAGATTCCTTGTGATGTTTGCTTAATGAATATATATTGATTTGGGAAGAATAATGACGCTATCTTAAAGTATTCAAAGGAATTCTAAAAATATGCTTTTTACACTAAATAGAAGATAATAAGGTAGTTTGTTTCTAATAAGACGAACTTCCTCCTATTTTCGAATGACAATTATTAGCGTTTTGAAACAAATTTCAGACAAAGCATCCGGCTTGATTTCTAAAAAAAATCTCGCTCAAGGACCCTAAGCTAATATTTGCTTTTCTGAACTTTTCAAAAATAACGATGTTTTTATTGATTTTTCCTCCTATTTAATTTGTGTGATTCTCACTGTTCATCTAGTTCATCTCTTTTAATTGTGTTCGTAGAAAAATAAGAAAAAATATCTGACACATGCATTTGCTGAAATGCTTGAAGGATTTAAATAATAAAATTTTCATTGGTTTGAGAATTATTCTGAAGATATGTTTTTCAAAGACGTTCATTTCTTGCTTGTTCTTTTGTTAGACAGTGATATATGAAAGTTTATTTGTCTTTTATTTGTTAGCACGCATGAATAATTAAAGTGCTCATACAATATTCAATGTCAGTGAAATTTTTTCTTCTGTTTATTTTAAGAAAATGCAGAGAGAATCTGTAATATTTGCGTTTAATAAAAGTGTATCCATGGTATTTTCTCGCCTACTAAGTACACAAAGAAAGAAATATTGTAATCATGAAAAATTTCAAACTCGACATTTTGACGAATCTTTATGTTTCAATTATCCCAGCATATGTAAAACACATCTTTTGATTTATTGGTGTTTGCTCTCAGATTTTCTGTCTGAACCAAAAATGCTTTGTGCTAAACAAAGAAAATTAGGCATGAGGCTTTTATAGCAAATTTGTAAATTTCTATTAAATTATGAAGGGAAAAAATCCAATTACAGTATGCTTCCGAATATCCGGTTCGCGACTATCCGGATTCCGTACTATCCAGCCTAGTTTTCTTTTGTTGTAATTAGGTATTACATAATTTATGATAAAATGTGAGCAGTTTATACAGGGTGTTTACTTAGTCCCGGACCCATTTTGATGTCTAATAACTCATAAAATAATAAAGATAGATTAAAATTAATAACATAAATTGTTAAATAGACTCAAAAAGTTTCATGACCCTTGTTAATGAACTTCCACGTGTGCCCCCTTCGTCGCACGGACAATATCAAGTCGATAGTCAATTTCACGCCAGGTAGCGGCAAGCATGCCGACATCCACAGAGCCTATTGCGGTTGTAATTCTAGCTTTATGTCATCAATGTTCGACACTCTCCTCCTGAAAACGTTGTCTTTTACAAACCCCCAAAGGAAAAAGTCCAGCGGCGTTATGTCAGGTGATCTGGGTGACCAAGGAATTGGACCTCCTCGCCCAATCCATCTTCCTGGAAAATGGCCATTCAAAGAAGTACGAACGATGGTAAATACGAAGTTTTCCAACTTGTCTAAGTATACGACTGATGAGACCGTCTTTTCTGTAAAAAAGAAAGGCCCAATGACTCGGTCGTGCATTAGTCCGCACCACACATTAACCTTTGGGGAATCCCATTGTGCCTCACGGTATTCATGGGGTTTTTCAGATCCCCATATGCGCACATTATGGCGATTAACAATGCCAGAAACATGAAAGGATGCTTCATCGGAGAACATTATGCGCTTCAGAAAATCAGCATCATGTTATATCTTCCTTAGCATATCTGTTGCAAAGGCCATCCTCTTAGGCCTATTATTTGGTTCCAAAACTTGAACAATTTGAACTTTGTATGCATGCAGTCTTACGGTTTTCTTAATAACCTTGTACACCGTCGAAATTGGCATATCCAATTCTGTTGCCTCTGATCTCACATATATTTTACGATTGTGTAAAAATGTCTCTCTGACACGCTCAACATCAAAATCACTTGTGCAAGGACGTCCGGAACGTTTCTTATCTGCGATACTTCCAATTTCTAGAAAATTCTTTTTCCACCGCAAGATGCTGTTTTTGGATGGAGGATCTTTTTGGTAAATTCTTCTGAAATTTCTCTGTGCTTGCACTATCGATTTCGTTTCTATAAACCACCATAAAATCTGTGCTTTCTCTTGTGGTGTATGCATTCTCCTTAATATCCGCTCGAATAAAACATCACATACAAAAGTACTACATAGAACAAACACATCAAAAGTAAACATAACATTGCAATAGTTGTCAAAAACAAAAGAGAGAAAAATGCAATCAATAAGCAGACGATATTTAGAAAAGTACAGATATTTAGACTGGAAAATGAAATTATCTGAAATTAACCACACGCGCAGACGATATTTACAAAAGTAAAAATATTCAAACCTGAAAAGGAAAATATATGAGTTATTCCATCAATAAATGCCATAAGTTTGTTTATATCTTCATTATTTTATGAGTTATTAAACATCAAAATGGGTCCGGGACTAAATAAACACCCTGTATATTGAACTTACTTTTTCTCTCATAAATTCTTGAAGCGTATATTGCAATATATAAAAGTATAGAGCCTTCTTCTTTAACTCTACACATTACCTGCAACTTCTTCTGTGATTCACCAGGCAGCGCTCATATTCTACACTGATTAAGATAAACGGAGGGCTTAGTACTCAATAAGAAGTGTAAAAATATGTATTATAACAATGAGTTTTAGTATAAAAACTTTGTCTTCTGGTATTAGTGGGCAAAAAGGTGAATTCATAGAACTTCGGCCTCTCAGGCGTTTTAGATTTAGCCTGCACTTCCTCCACATTAGGCTGGATGCTTGGGTGTGTACTGTATATGAAAAATGCCTGGCTATTTGAGTAAAGTCGAATACGATAGCTACAAAACATAAATAGGTGATAATAATAATATAATAAATAATAAAATTTGGCGCATAGATTTAGCATGCAAACTGTAGATTCGTGTCAAATTTCGAGTTAAATCCAACATAGAAGGACCACCTATTGATCAGTACAATTGCATACATTTAGACATGGTACTCAAAAGCTCGACAACTTGGATAAATGAAAACTAGCAGAGTTTTAATACTTGAAGGTTAATCCTTAACTTTTTAATCAGATCCGTCAAATGGTTGACCGTCTTTCGGTCTATATATTCTCATTCATAAAAATGCAATAACTCAAAAAAGCATTAGCTCAAATATCTAAAATTTTATATGTCAAAAATTGTATAAACTGAATTTTACTGCAGGAGATTTTACCAATTGTTTAAATTATGAGCTAATATTTGAATATTTGTTCAAAAATTTTTTTCCAGTTAAATTCGATATTTCTTAAATTGTCATAATAATAGAAAAGAGCTTTGACATTAATTGCTGTTAGATGCTCTTTTAGTAGAATATGAAAGTCGTTAGTAAATTTTAATAGTATAAATAATTAAAATATTAAATGATGTAATTTTGCATAGTTAAATCTGCATGAACAAAGCTATACAAATACGTTTTGAAAATTTTTTCTTATATTTTAATGTTGATTCAATACTTATTTTTTTTTCAGAATGAGCCCTTTTCATAAAAGACTGCCCAAGTAAATGTAAAGAAAAGATAAGCAGCTAATGACACCAAAGATGATGAATTGTTTGAAGAACTTAACATCATTAACTGTAAGAGTTTCTAAATTTTATAATGATCCAGGTTCTTTCCATGGCTATTAAGAGCTTCCAAGTCCATTTTCCAAAGTGAGCTGAACTGCTCTGCATGTCTTCCATTGATTCTTGAATGGAAGAAGAGAGAGAGAGAAAAAAAAAAGAACTTACAAAGAACTTAATGTTAGTAATTCTCGTGTGTTAATTACGAAAGATTTTAGCACGGAATTCTCAGGTGGGATTTTTTAAGCCAACTTTATTCGTTCTGAGTTGATTGTACATTTTCTGCATGTAAAATAATTATTGATATATTATATTTTTTAAGGTCGCTTTTTTAGCATATAAACCACTGCTGATTTACCACATCTCTTTTCAATAGTTTTTTTTTAAAACCTGACCAAGAAAGTTGGGTGGTTATAGCATACTTGAGCCGCCTTGAACCGCCTACTGTTAAATTGAATGGTCGGAAAGCTACGACTGCAAAAGTCAAGAACTTTAGTTGAGTCCTAATGGCCATCAGCGCCAACTATACGTCTTCATACGATGGAAATACGTCCCGTCATTTGCAGGCGATGACTTTGCCCCACACCATTATTATAACCATCGGAATCGCAAGAGCCAGTTATATTTCCAGAAACTTCACGCTCCCCTAAAAATCCCCCCTCCCTTCCCACGGTTTTTTCGTCGGGTAGGAATAGAGGGTTGGCCTATAGATCGAAAGGAAATTTAAGAGCAGATTAAGAGAAAAATAAGTCATTTATGAAATTGAGTATGTTATTACAAATATAACCAGTTGGAGTGGTTTCCCCAAAACTTTCTCGCATACAGTCAAATAAAAGGGTTACCCAGGTGAACGCCTTCTTTGTATTGGAATAGTTACGAAATAATAACCGTTGGCGTCAATTCAACATTTTTACTGAATCTGTCGTGGAATCCTAGGAGAATTATTTGGCAATAAATCCGTGGTATGCGGTAAATATTATCCGAAAATCGAGTTTGTGTTTTCGACCCGTTTTTCTCAACCGATCAACAAAACTACATCTGTAGTCACAAAATCCCATACTAAACTTGATATATTTAAATCATTGCGTCTTTGAGTTACTGTGTTTACATTATTGCTAAAATGTAGACTGACAGACGGTCAACCCCTTGTAGAATTTGGCTCAATATTTTATAGGTGTATGTAAGCATTATTTTGTTTGAAGCAGAATGCAGTTTCGGAGACAGAAAGACTCATTTTACTCGTTTATGTACAAGCAGCGCGGACAAGCTCGTCCGCTCACAGCAACAGGTTAATCAAGAAGTGGCGTAAAAAGAGAGAGAAGCAAATTTTCCCTGTCTTATATACTGTGATGTTTTAATAGGGATTTCCATTGCATGTCAATAAAAAAAACAAGGGGAACACAGGGATCTTTTAGAAGAATTTGTAAAGTCAGCGGTATTTTGTCCCTTCACGCAGAGCGTGAGAAAATGTCGGCGTTTAGTCGATTCAGCAATTTTATAAAGCTTCTCTTGAATGAATTAAGTAGAGAAAGTGGAATTGAACCGGGAAATAAAAGAATGATATTACTATGGGCTAAATTACGATAAAGCTTTGGAAACGAGTTTGAATTAAATTAAGATTTTAAAATATCATTACAATTTACCCCCACACCGCAATACGTTTAAGTGCGTCGGGAAAAAAACTCGAGAAACACTTAACTGATATTGGAGATATTTGTACCACTTTGAGGGAAGGATTTAGTATATTAAAGGCATATCAAAATAAAAAAAGAGTATTATAATTGCGATTTTAATACCCAAGGACAAACGCTTCATACTGCTGGAATTGACTTAAAAGAAGAATGTTTTTCACATGCATAACTTTATGTGACACAATCTAGAGTTACATCGGAACAAAGTCTCTTTGTCTTGGCACCGCGAAGAAAAATAGCCAATATATTTTACAAGGAAATATTATGAAGCAAGCTGAATTTTATTTTCATATCAGATTATACAGAGTTGATAAACAAGTTTAGAAGAGTTGGTACAATGATTTATTCGTATATTTTTAACCCATCTTTTCTACTGTATATTTCTAGTGAATTGTTTTTTCTATGAACGTAACTTATTTTTATCCTTTAAACAGTCTAAGTATTTCTGAATGTGTGCTATAAAAATTGTTTTGTAAATATTTTTGATGATTTCTAAATATATTTTTTATGTTTGTTTGATGATGCTTGATACGCCATATCATAACTTGTTTAAAGCTAATTTTTCTTCTTGGATGTTATACCACGGGAAGCACTGTGCGGGTTCTGCTAGTATATGATATAAAAGACTTTTAATGTTTTTCAGAAACGTAAATCTAGCTGCACTAAATTTATGAATTTTTTTTTTGAAAAATGAGAAAAACTGCGAAAATTATGAGAAATTTTTTTTAACTACATCTCTAACCATTGAAAATTCCACAGTTGCCTTTTCCTCAATGCGAATTCACTCGCATAATCTCAACAAAACGAGAGCAGGAGCTCAAGTTTTAACGCAACAACTCAAATTTTCGGATAAATTATGGCGACTGTCAGTGTCACCTGGCCTTCACGTGGAGTTTTGAAGGAACACCCTGGGACTTCAGAGAGCACGTCTCCTAAGGTATTATCAGCATCATCTTGCTGATAATACCTTATCCCTCGACCCTAGGCTTCGGTTTCCACGCGTCATAAAGCATAATATTTACATAAATGAGCACGCGCACTTCATTGTGATGCATGGGGAAGCTCGCGTCACTGAGAACGCCACTGCCGGGAACTCGGCGCTTCATTAGTCACGGGGCTTTGAGGGTACTTTGCGAGAAAGGGGAGAGGGTTTGCAACCTGTGTGATTTATGATGCCCGAGAGACACGGCCTGTTTGAGTGAATTTCAAATTAAACATGAACCTGAAGAGGGAAGGGTCATTACGTTTCGTTTGGTCAGTAAGGAAACTGTTAGTCGTGGCACATGTTAACACTTATATTCGATTTGAGAAATTGCAAAAAGGGTGTCGATTTTTTTTTGGGGGGGGGGGAATAGAAGAGATGATCTGATGAAGAAGTAAGTGATTGTAGAATAAAGAGAAGGAAAGATTTAGAATAAGTGCCAATCCTGCAATTGAAACTTACATCTGAAATTTGAATCCAAGAGCATTTTCAGCAATACCATTTAACCTTTACTAATAGATTATATATTATAATGTCTATAAATAAAATAAAGGAGAATCTGTGTATTGATACTCTAAAAGTTAGATCATTTGACGTGGAGCTATCAAATCATGTACAAATATATTTAAGATGGGGATATGGGTACTTTCAGTTTTAATTAAAATAACACAGCTTTAATATTTACATCACTTAGCTGCTCAAGAATTCTTTGCAATTATTAGGATATACTTTAAAGATTTAGTTGAAATTGACACAAACCAATATTACATGTGAACTAGTTGATCACGGAAGCTGACTAGCATTAAAGAAAATACGAATTTGGTGTTAAGTGGAAGTACCAAATTTCATTCATGTGGCTCAAACCGGGTTTTTTTTTAGGTATAGTATTCACAGACAGAAAAAAAGATTCCAAAAATATTTTTGTTGCACTTCTTATGCACAGCCGACCACCCAGCCACCACTGAACATGGTGGTATCGACAGGATTTGTTGTGGGCGACTTCTGTCTTTAGCATAACACCTCCATAGCACCTGTCTATTCACTGAACTATCATCACCTTCGAGGCAGTGGCTCCCCAACCACAAAGTGGTTAATCTGTGACCTTCCTTCTCATCTTCCCGTACAAATATAATCCTGTTAAAGGAGGATAAGGCCACCACTTAAAGAATATCTTCTCGAAATTCTCGTTTCACAACTAAAGAAATACAAACACTTAGAAACCTTTAAATAGCTGGTAAAAAAACTGATAATTTTAAACTCCATTTCTTTCAGTGTTTTAAGATTACCTGATGCTATTTTTGTTGGACTCGAGGAAATTTGAAGCATCGAGATCCAACAAAATCGATTTCGGTTTTCTTAGTTAAGTTATATAGGCGACCTGTTTCAAAGCAACACTAGAGCAATTTTGGGACGTACCTTGTAATTTTTGAAACGTGGCTAGATGACGAAGATGACACCAGAGCTGACAGACCCCTCCCCAAACTTCCACACCATACCAGTCGGAGGACGTTTGGCCCCGACGGATTTAACGTGAACCAGACCCTCTTACACGGTTCTTCGGTATAATCGGGTCTCGAACCTGAAACCCCTCGGTTCTGAAGCCTTATCACCAGGCCACCGAAGCCCCAAATCGATTTGGAGTCTATCCTTTTTGACAATTATAATGCTTTTTGATTTTCACATTCGTATATCAAAAAGTAAAAACGAAAAAATAATATTAATTTGCTTTAATCGTAAAATATTCAAAGTCGACAGGATCCCTTATCTGCGTTCGTTATTATCAATTAACAAAAATTTAATAAACATTATCAGTTTTATACATCATAACTATTCAAAATATGCATACATTTTCCATATTAAATATATTGAAATGAAATGTGCATATAGACAGTTTAAATTATTTATTGTTTCCATTTATTACTCATTTTATATGACGACTGATAAATCAGTTACTGATATCTCTGAATATTAAGATAAGTGCGTATATCACTCTGAAACAAACTAGCTGATAATCTTAAATTAAACGGCAAATATTTCTCAGTCTGTCTGAGAGTGTTTGTCCAGTTTATAAATTACGCATCCAATTAGAAATTCCTAAGGTAAATCCTGCACCTTCGGGAAGTCTGAGCCGAGGTAAACATTCTCGTGTCTCGCGACATCTCATCAGTTAGGACAAATTTCGCCGAATTCGAATAAACCTCTTAATATAACTTCAAATGCTCTCTCTCTTTGACGAATGTTTAGATCTGAAATACTAAATGAACTAGTAGTGTGTTTTGAAACTTTTATAAACTTTTATTATCACTAAGAAATCATGTATCTGAAAA
>JAPMOR010093730.1:86374-100281 GCA_026543865.1 Argiope aurantia | reverse complement strand
TTAAAAATTTTCTTCGAGTTTTAAAAGACAATTAAGTCTTAGCCTTAATAATAATCTCCAGCCTGACTTTCATTTCGGAGAGTTTTCTAACTCTAAGATTTTAAACTTTCTATTAAGTCTATCACTTCAGAAATTCATCAGTTGAGAAGCTTCTTCGGAGGCAACCAATTATCTCGGGATCGGTAGAAAACGAGACTTAAAAAGGAGCTTTTTATCCATTTATTGGGTTTTTTCCCCTCAGAAGAAGCTTGGAATTTTTGGATCCAGTGAAATGTAATGTATTGGGCAAAATTGTGAGGATATTTTTCCCATTTATGTGCTCAAAAAGAAAAGACTCTTAGATCTAATTTTATGTGCATTATAAGTGAAATATGTTTTTCATTTTATATTTGATTTTTAATTTAATTGAAATATCTTCTTTGAAAAAGATTGAAATTACAGAAAATTAGATGCAGTGTATTTTCTGCTTTTACACACTAAAATTGACACCGCATTTAAAAATTTGACTTGTTTATATATATTGTAACAATATTCAATTCGTTATTTATTCTGCAATGTGCAATATTCTGTGAATTTTTTGTCCGTAAATAAACTAAATGTTTTTAAAGGTTTCCTTTTTAACGATTTTATGTAAAAATGTAAAATGTCAAAACTCATTAGCTGCTAGATACTCAAAATTTGGATATAAAAACTGGAACCACTGCAACATACGGTATTGTGTGAAAAATGGTATTTGATAGTAAATGTAGCTAATTTTTTGCACGTAATTTATATAATTAAAATGTTTTGGCAAATTTGATACATGGTATTTCTATATAATATTGACAATATTCATATTTTTAAATATAACTTTGTCGTATATGTTGTATAGAAAATTATTTTAATCGTCAAAAAATTGAATTATAAATTTTGACTATGACGTTATATATTTGACGTTATATATTTCGTAATTATTAAACATAAATATCATGCAAGGGGTTGTCCTTTAACAGAGAGTATGCGAGAAATTTTTTGGACTTTCCCACTTAATTTTTGTACCGCACTGTAATTTGTTCATATGTTAGTGCAAACGATTTATTTATTTTTTAGTGTTTATTTATATATTATGAGAAATTTAATTATTAATGAATGGCATTCACATTAATTAACTTATTGTTAATGACTCTTATATTTTATCTGAATCTCATGGTTATTTCTACTTTAAATATATAAAGAAAAAAAGAATGAAAGAGTTGTTTAAGCTATTGAATTGGAATGCAACTGAATATATAAAAATAAACACGTTGATTTATGTATTTATAATTTACTATATTATCATTGCACTGAATCATTTTCAAGCAATATAAGATGTTAAAAGCATAACAAGGAATATAAGGAAGAATATTACGCACCAGTGATCTGTCAATATACTTTCCAAATTCCTTTTAAAACGAAAGATGGGGCCATTTGACTTTAGATGGTTAATTAATATCCTAATATTTCCGGATTTATAGAATTTGTATTTTCTTATTTAAGAACGTAAATTAGAACAATTACGTCTTTTTAAGGTGCTTGCTTGCTACCCCCTTCTTAGCCTATCACTGCTAGGCTGCTGCCTTTGTCTGCCTAGTTAGAAATCCGCCATTGACTTCTCTGACTGAAGGATTTGACCAATTATATTTGACAAAGTGTTAATAATATCCTAATTAACAAAATCTATATTTTTTATGAATGTAAACTGTATCAATTATATATATATTTTTTTAATGTAGTTGCTTGTACCCCCCCCCCTCCCTTTCTTAGCCTAGCTGTCCTAAGCTGCTGCCTATGCATTCCAGGTTGGAAATCCACCACTGACTTTTTCTTCCACGATGTTTCCCTTCAGATATTTGAATTTAAGATTTGCCTCTTATTTAAGATCATTAGAAAGGAAACAAACAAAAAATATCCCACTACAAAAAAAGCAGTCAATTTCTAAGAGCGAAAGATCAAGCTATCTTTTGGAAGATCAACAGGAATATACGTGAGTATATTCGTGTAAAAACAACAACAACAAAAACTTATAGCTTTTATGCGCCTGTCAAGTTACCTATGAATTTCCAGTCCTTGTTCTAATATCAAAAGTCGGCTTTTAGTTTTTATTTTTCTTTTATCCCCTTCCATTTAATAGTTGTTCGGGGCTGATGTCGAGCTCAAACGGTTTCACATATTGTTTTTGAATGGATATAGTTTAGGCACATGAATTCTCATCTCAAAATCTTTATAAACGCTGTATCAGATTTTCCATCTTTTTACCAAATTGCACCGTTTCAACCTTCACCATACGATCGTTAGATAATGACTATCTTAGTTTGTTTTTGCTTATTTTGCAAGTCGATATGCAGGAGAGGGTTGCTCTGGTTATCTATGAAAAACAAGCATAAATACTTCTTTGGGAACAAATAAGGGATGGTGGAAACTGTTACAGATAGCAGGTTGTATCAGTAGAATATATTTTTTGTATATCTTGAAACACACTTCCAATGCTGCTGGTTGTTACTCTGGTTATTATTATTTTTTCTTTTTAGATTGGAACATAGATAATTGATCCATCCATTATATCTCGTGAAAAAATAGACACACACAGAGAGAGAGAGAGAGAGAGAGATTACCCTAAATTTTTGATCTTCGAAAAAATTTTGCCTACAAAAATTTTCAAAATAATTTAGAAAATAAATAAAACCATTAAAATGTTTAAAACTGCAGGCATACGACAGGTAACGGACTTTTGATGATTTTTCTTTCTGTCTATTTTTATGTCATTGCAAAAAAATTTGAAAAATTAACTTTGCAAACGATATTTTTAATTCCATAGTTAAAGTTAGAGTGGATTTTAGAAATAAACATCGTCTCATGTCTTTTATAATATCAAAGAAATTTATTATATCAGAAATTATTATATGAAAAAAGAAATATCAGAAATTAATTTCAGAAATTCTAAATAAATTATTGTATTCGATTTTTATTCTTTTACTAGACAGAGCAGATTTTAATTTCATTTCATAAGAACCTAAATCCATTTTATTATTATCTCTAAATCATTTTCTAAATTCAAAGAAATTCTTTAGAATTATCAATCTATTTATAAAAGGAAGGTGACAATATTAATTTTTATATTATAGGAATATTTATTTTACAGGAATATTTTTTATATCTTTTAATTAAAACATTTCATTGTTGTGATTGTTGTCAAAATATACCAATAAAAAATCAGAACTTTGTATCATTGAAAAAATTTTAATCGGCAAAAACAAGAACTCAGCCTCTTTTTTCTTACTTTTTAATTTCCTTGCCAATAATTATTTTCACCAAAACATCTTAAGCGTTATGCTCTGTAGACAGTTATTGGCTTTTGTGACGATAGTTTTCAGTTTGGAAAATGTCAATAAACGTCACTGCGAATTTATTTCTCACAAATATTCTAAATAAAGTTTTTTTTAATTGCTTAGTAGATTGCAATTAGGTAAGAGATGTTGTTGTAAAATGTACAGTGCTTTGAAATTTTTATAATATACATTTAGTGTAGAGAATGTGTAGTAATCGTCAAAAAATTCGAAATTGAGATTTTAACGAAAATCCGCGCTTTAGACCTCCCTGAGTTCGAAAAACATATTTTGGGGAAATATCTGTCTATCTGTTTTTGAGTTATCTACAAAGATATCTCAAAATTTTTGAGTAAAATTTGTTCTGAATATACGTTACAAATATACGTTAACACGATAATTACAAAACGAAAAGAGCTAGATAGATAAAATTCGGTACGCAGACTTAACATCTGTAATGTAGACTCCTGTAAAATTTTGGAACTAAATCCAATTACAAGTTGACTTTCCGTCGATTTGTATTTTCAGAAACATGTCAACACGATAGCTCAAAAACACAATGACTTAAATATATCAATTTTGGTATGGGATTTTGTCAACACAAGTGCAGTTTTGCGTCAAATCTTTGTTTCAATTGGGAGAGAAAATTGTATCTGAAACACAAATTCTCTTTTTGGATGCTATTAATCGCCAAAAACTCGCAAAAGATTCAGTAAAATATCTAAATTTACGCCAAAGCTTTATTTCCTAATTATTGTATGTCAATGTATGTATCATTAATGGAAAGTAATTGTTGTATGAAATCCCTTCCGCTGATTTTATTCTAAAAATATTTATTTAAAACTTTATCAAATATTGCTTATAATTGCATTAATATTATTTATCTGTAACTATTGGTCATGAGTTTAAATTATTGTTACTAAAATGATGAAGAAATTCTTGCGAAGCCCGTTGACTTTTGCCTTAGCATGATAATTATTAACGAAATCAAAACCAGAATAACTTAAAATAATGTTCTGAAAACCGAAGGAAAAATATAACTTTGATATTGTACTTAATTTTTCTTCCTGTAAATGATATTATTTACTGTACTACAGCCGCTAGAAAAAAAGAGAGACAAAAAAAAAAAAAAAAACCAAAATAAATTCTTGCTAGAAATAGAAAGAGTCAATGAAACTAGAAAATAGGCAGCAAACGATTTTATTAGAATTTAAACTATATGAAAATAGTTTTCCCGGTTTTTGATTTGCGAATTTGACTGCTTACCAAAGCAGCGAAGCAGCAAAACTTCTCCCCACAGATTAGCAAAAAATAATCTTTCAACTCGCCGGAAAATAATTAATTAACTATCAAGGAATTAAAATTTTCATCGTTTTTTAATTTAAATTAGAGACAAACATTTAATTAATGACATCAAAAAATTTGAAAAGGATAAAAGAGTTAGAATTCTGAGATTTTAGTTTTTAATACCTAGATTTTTCCTGATAAATTTACTATTTTATAATGCTTTCCTACGAAATTCAATAAATTAGAGCCATATAACATGTTTTTTAAAAACATCAATTCTTTGCTCTCTTTGTTAGTGTACCAATTATTTTTCTACTGTCGTTAGAAATGAAACTATAGATAAAACAAGCATGAAATGTCATCCAAAGGAACTCAAAGTATTAAATGATAGATTTCTATAGCGAATTTTAAAATTCAATTTTCGAGTCAGCATTATAAATACCTACATCTCAAATGTCAAGTGTGTTAGATTTATTTAAATAAGGCAGATCATTTGGCAAAATATATAAACACTTCCTTTCGTATATACTTATTACCGTTGCGCTAACGATAATGAATTTCTGTTCTATAAACTTATTTCTTTCATAAACTTTTATTCGTCGCAAATTTTTAAAGTTTCATCTACGTAAAAGTTAGATATTTAATAATATTTAGAAATGTTATATTCTGTGAAGATTTTTGTGTTCTATATATTAATGAGTAGCAATAGATAGAACATTTTGAATCTATTTGATTTTAGAAATTTATCATTGAAAGATGATTCACCTAATTCAAAAAATAATTTAACGAATTCTTAAAAGAGAACTATCAAAAGACAAAAATATTAATTACAATTTGACTGTAATTGGAATATTAGAAATTGTTTGAGAAAAATAAGTAGTGTACAGTAATGTATTGGAAAATAAGCCTAACCATGACATTTAACCATAATAATACTGTTTAGGGAAATAAATCTTTTGATATATAAATCAAATAATTACTACAAATTTAACAGAAATAATTGCAACTCAAATTCTTAGTTCGCTTTCAAGTTTCGATATTCTTAAATGAATTATTTTAAACTGATGTTCTGAATTCATAAATTAAAGCAGAACGTTATTCTAAAATTTCGAAAGAGGTAAGTATTTAGCTTCAGACTTAAATTGTTCATATTGCAATAATTAATGGGAATTTTATTTCAAAGTTTAATTATTTATCAAAATCGAAATTTACGCAACAGATGCTTTTCAGAAAAGACGATTTAATTAAGTATTTAGCAAACACGTTATATTATTTTACAGTATTGTAACAATTAGGTTTTTTCTATTAATTTATCACTGTTGATTAATTTTTGATATCGATTAATTTTTAATTCAAAACTTATTTACAACTTTGAAAAATCCCTTTCAATGAGTTCCCGTTCTACTACCGAAAATGTTGCCAGATTTAGTAACTCTAGGTGCACCAGTCTATCGCGGATTACAGTTAATATGCCAGCCTAAAAACTTTATCATTTTAAAGTTCTTACATTTCAGAATTAACAAATATATACCTTGTGAAAAATTTTGCTACTGTTACTAGAGTATGGAATCACTGCTTCATTTTGCAGTACTACAAGTTTGAAATCATATTCTACTCCTTTGTGCGAGTTGCTGTTTAATAACAGTGAAGATTTAGAACATTAGTATTTCACGTTCGAAACTCAGTTCCGTCAATGAAAATGATCCGTCATTTATGTGGGTAAATGAACATTAAATCAGATATCAATATTAAGCTTTTTCTCACAAATATCAGGAGTGGATGGTTCAAAATGTCTAAGTCTTTCTCCAATTAAGTTCGCATTACCTTTAAACTGGCGTTAATAAAGGATGTCCCAAAATTAACGTAAGATTTGAATTTGCCCTCATTTGCGAAATAAATTGTTGGTAACCATATTAAAAATCATTTGACAGCTGATAGTTTAGGGTTAGAAAAAATGGAACGTTACACGATAGAACAACGTGCTTTCATTGTTGAATAAAATTTCGTTATTGTTATTTCGAAGATAACGAAATTTGGCTTCCACAGTTCCGAAATTTGAGACTTGGCATCCTAGATCTCGTGATTTAACACCATTGGATTTCTTTTATGGGGATATTTGAAGATAAAGATCTATACCAACAAGCCCATAAACAACCGTGCATTGAATGATGAAATAAATCCAGCCACATTTATGCAAAATGGTCATGGAAAATTTCGGCAAAAGTGTGCGTTTGTGCCTGCAAAGCCGTGGAGACCATTTTTCTTATGTGTTATTCCATACATAACTCTATTCTATGTACTTTACGATTAAATAAAAATGCAACAATTTAAAGGAAAAAACTGTGATTTATTTATTTCAAATTTTGTGTTAACACGTTGTTCTATCGTGTAACGCTTCATTTTTACTAACCCTAAACTGTCAGCTGTCAAACGGTTTTTTTAATTGAGTTACCAACATTTTACTGCAAGAATGGGGAGAAATTCAAATCTTGCGTTAATTTTGGGACACCCTTTAAAAATAATTTAATCGCCATCCTTGTATCTGTGATCCTAGCCCCCTGTAAACTCGCATTCATATGGTAAATGTACTACATTTATTGTCTAATAAATATTTCGTTTATCATCTTCGCCATCTGATTAGAATCCAGTTCAAAAGTTTCATATTTTCTCCCAAATAGTCATCGCGTTGAGTTCAACACAGAGCATTAATTCCAGAAAGAATTACAAACATCAGATCAATGCTCCAGGCCTAATAAAATATTCACTTATGAATATTTCATATCAAAGGATGTTTGATAAATATTTAAATGATGGTGTCTCCAAAAAAATTATTTTTAAAACTTTTTAGATTAGTATCGATTTGTTGTTTAAAATTCAGCTTCTTTAAGATTTTATTTGAAAAATTATCTCTTTAGTTTCAAGATAAAAGGTAATTTTTAATCTATCCACAGTTTGAGTTCTGCAGTATAAATTCCTAATCGAATCATTCTCTAATCCACTTAAGAATCAAGAGGATTAATGGATTGGAAAAACAATTTCAAACTCTCTTACGTAAGCCATTGTCTCAGAAGTGATTTAAAATAATGTCTGAAAGTGGATCCCGTACGATTACCCGCCATATTTATCTTTCGCTTGCTGATTAGTATCGATTCCGATTAACGTGAGGAAAGATTACCTTTATTGGGGAAAAATTGTTTTGGCTTCGTGGACGGTATCCTTGGTTCGTTGATTTAAATCAAAGACAAGAGATAAGGAAGATAAAGGGTTAAAAGAAAGTAAAGATCCTCGAATTCTTGTGAAATTAAATAAAGTTAATTTTGGCTGTTTCGTGCTTTTTAATTTAGGAAAAATGTCTTAAAACTTTATTTTCTCATTACCACGCACTTTCTTTTTGATGTTTTAGTTAACCGTAAATATTCAGATGTTACTTAATGGATAGTACAGATGTTTTACATCATACTTCTTGTGTACAGCCGAGTATATAGTAAGTAGTATCGAAGGGATTTGTAGTGGCCGATTGCAATTGTTCATTATACTATTAGGATTTTACATCCTTAAGGAAATAATAGAATCTCCCTAATGCCTACCCTCTTGATAGTTAAAAAGCCCTTTATGCTGCTATGTAATATACTGCTGCTGTAATATTTTATCGATTTTTTTGGTTTTAAAGTACATAGAGATAATAATATGGATATAATCTCATTGCCCACAAAAGGGAACATTTGAAGATAATTTGCGTGAGAATTGGCTTGGTAGATTTTGGTAATTGCTCATTAATATTTCCCGAATGTTTTGAAAATCCTGTTGTTTTTATCGATAATTTAGTTATTTTTAATGGTTAGGTAGTCATTACAACAGAGAGATTGATAATTAGTAACCACAAACTGGCTACTCTGACCCACCGGAAGGCACATGGAAAAGTCTGAATGACCAGATCGTGGCAACAACAGCAACACTGGCGGGAACTATGGTTGAGTCTTAAGGGCCGTCATCGATCACGGTGCAACCCTTCCCTATGGAAGTATAACCCGTCATCGGTGAGAGATCGCTCAATTATGAGGTGCACTCCCCCCCCCTCCCGTGGGACATGGTAAGTAGTAACACTTCCTCTTCTCTAAAACCACCAAGTGTTATGGCTATATTCATTGTTACTGAAAAGACAAGAATATATTATTTCATATTAGTCACAAAGGACCTCAGCTTTTCCCGAACAAGTAAAGTTTTCTAAAATCCTCTTTCAAATGGCCCCTTTATGGAATCAAAATTTAGTTAAATTAAGTGATGAACTGAGAATTAATTTTTAAAAATGTTAACACTATTATCATAATAAATATAATAATTGCCAAGATTACATGAGTACACAATTGTCACCATTCTAACACATCAGAAAGGGAGTGAATAATCGCTCTACAGAAATTCACCTTCTACAAATTAATGAATAAATATGTTTAAAAATATGGTGAATCGATGATAATGAACCTTTTTGTGTTCAAATTTATTAACCAACTGCTTTTAATAGTAATATGCTAAAGAGACTTTGTAAATTCCCTAGTCTTCAACGGGAGTTACCAAAGGATGGATGGATCGCAATTCTTGGGATTAGCCTTCCTCCTGCTGCGAGATGAGGGGGTGGGGATTACCAGTTTGGGATCAAAGCAACTGAGGAGATGTAACTACCATTATGGCTTTAAACAATGCTGCTAGTTAAGTTCCGGTATGCCAAGCAGGAGGAAGTTAAGAGTATACTCGTTAAAAGCATGTGAAAATTTCTATTCATTTGGGACTTGGAAATATTTGTCTGTATCAATTGTGCCATGCATGCAGGGATTTTGAGAGCGAAGAATGTTTTTATTAAATGTGATTACATTGATAATGTGTCTTTACACATTTTATTACCTCTTTAATAAAAAAATTGAGGAGTTTTAGTGTTTTCTATATATCATTTTTATCATTTATATTCTCTTGTTTTCTTGGATCTGTGATCAATAAATCATTTATTTTGTTTCATTTGGTACTGTAAACGGATTTTTCTGCAGTGCGCATTTTGATATCACAATCATCCGTGTGATATTTTGATTCAGAATGATCCGTGTCATAAAACTGAATGACTGGTCCCCCGAGACAGCAAAACTGGCGGGAAGTGTTGTTGAGTCCTAAGGATCATTAGCGGCCTTGGTACAACCTTTGACAGAAGAATAAAACTGCTGTTTCTCCCTTTTTTTCAAATAATCCACTAGAATACATCCAAATATCTAAATATATAAAAAATGCTCAATACCACTTATTACATATTGTCAAATGGCAACAAATCACTATGCGAGAGTTTTAGACTGTTTTAATGAACGTTTTTACAGCTGTACTTTGTACAATGCTTAGCTAATCAACGAAGTTTCAGAATATTATTAGAAATATCTGGATAGTTTTCAAAAACTCCACCTTGGGGAAGGAATATGTAAAAGAACTCAAAAAGTAGACTTCAAAGTTTAATCGAGTGCCAAAATAGGCTTAACCATTGTCATATGGGTAATGGATATGAATTATCTATGTAAATGGATGACCATATTTTCCAAAACTACACAAAAAGTAGTGAACTACTACTAAAAAGCTAAAACTGCTAATACACACACAAAAAAAAAACTACAAAATCTCACAAGAATCGGTTTTGAATTACATTAAAACTAAAGAAATGATGATTTTTTAAACACTCCAATTTTATTTCTGTACAATGTTTATTTTTAACAATTATTTTAAATGTACACAATTTGTAACATTTACTTTTTGAAGTTATGATGAAATTTAGACTTATTCATCAAAACGTTTAATCCAGTGCTTTTTGCTAATGTTAAAATTAAGATTTCAAAAAACAAATGCTTTGTTTTGACATTAATTACGAAATAATATTTTTAGATCCACTTTTATTTCCTAGTATATACTGTTTTTGATATGCACGAGTTATAATTTGCTTTGATTTATTTAATTAAAATTATATTTGCTATTTTATAAAATTAAATTTTGATGATTTTTTTTTCCAAAATATATCCATTCCGCATAAAAAAATAAAAATATCCATTCCGCATATTAAACAACCTAAAATGTCAACTGGGAAAAACAAACTGGTTACCAGAAGTGGATAATATAGATAATTTCATGACACAAATATTATTAAACTATTATTCGCACAATTATTATTAAAAGACTATTTTTCTTATTCATAGTCAATGGACATTAAAATAGCAAGCGATTTTACACAGAAAAAGTAATAAATTCTTCAACTGAAAGTTTAAAGTCATTTTTTTTTCGTTAGCAAGACATTAATCGTCACTATGCTAAACTCATAACGACAATAATCAACAATTATTAATTAAATCTTGGCGATAATGTAATATAATCTCTTATCATTAAATCTTGGCGATAATGTAATATAATATCTTATCATTAAATCTTGGCGACAATGTAATATAATCTCTTATCTTTAAATCTTGGCGATAATGTAATATAAATAACAGTCAAATATTGGAATTAAAATTTAGTGCTGTAATATTGTTACCGAAAAGTGTCATTAATGGAAGTAATTAAAAAGATCGTCATTCGAAAAAAATTTCGAGACTAAAACTAATAGATATTTTGGTTGAAATCTCGCCAATCATGCCAACAATGCCAATTCGTCAAAGCCTAAAATCAAGATGGCTGATAATAATTGTTTTCCAGTATTGTTTATCTAGTCGATATTCTAATTGGCAATTTGGCATTGTTGGCATTCTCAGCGAAGTGAAGGAGTGTCCTAAATTTGATTTCAATCGATATTCTTCAGTATAGATTTTAAACTCTGTGGAGATACAATCATAAAAATCATAGTATTTAATCAGGCATTTACAATTTTCAATAGTTAATTTTTTTTAGAATAAATGTAAAAAACAAAACGTAATTCAGATTTCTAAGTATTTCACGAACACCACACACATACACTACCACCACCACACATAAACACATACTCAAACAAACAAAATTATATTAAATATAAAACCTTCTTTAACATCAAAAAATGCATCCGCACTTTTCCACAAAATAATTCAATTTCCATCTCACATAAACCTCTTCAACCTCCTAATAAAAGCCCCACAATGAAAGATATCTGCTTTTACCTTTGTCGGTGCCGCAAAAGTGCAGTACCCCACCTAAAAATATTACAATAATTCTACATATCCCCCGCTCTCTGACAAAGCTCTTTCCCTAACTAAAAAGACCGCAATTCCTGTTCGCCGGATGGCATCCGATCTGGGCGGTGGGGTTAGGTCAAGAACGGATCCATCGATCGCTATTGGTTCTCGTTAACGGGCCAGTGCGTTCCGAAATTTCCATTTGAAGAGATTTTCAGTGCCGTCTCAGAAGTTGTCCGATTCGGATGGAGCAGACCAATTGAGTTGTTTTCCAAGCGGAAGATTGGGGGAGATAGACTGATCGGTGGTTGAGAGGTTCTCTCTCCTTTTATTGCATGCCTTCTTTTCCCGCGGAATATATTTCAGCTTTATGGAAGCAGGAGGAAAGAGATGGGTATACGTAAATCTAATTTTGGCCAATGCCAAAAAAGAAAAAGTAAAAAGCTTTTATCTATGGAAAGTTATCTGGAAATGTTAATGAGTTTGGGCTTTTAGATGGGTTTTGGTGCTGAGTTGTTGAGTGGAACGATAGGAATATGCTTCGGTTTAGACTCACCTGTTGGATATCTTATGTTTGTAGAAATAAAAGGATAAATTAAGGTTTTTAATTAACCTTTTATTTCTGCAGGTTGATAATTTCATCTTTTATAACTGATATTATTGATCTTCAGAGATATTAATAATTAATTCAAGATGAAAATATATGACAGCAAGAAATTGTAAAGCAAGAAATTTTTAACCCTCTGCACTCGGAAAAGTCATTCGACGCTTAATTATTCACCTAATACAAAGATTTGTTTATTTCTCTGAAAAATAAATATACATAATTGTTTTAAGTTGAATTTATTTGAAAAATGTATGTACATCTTATTACCATACTGTAGGTTTTTTTGCAATCAAAATTGAAAAATAAATAAATAAAACGTCAAAATGATGCATGAAGGACACCATTAAGTGAAATGGGTTAATATGTTGAATGGTTCTTTTAAGGCATCTAACTAGATTGAAACATGAATATGGATGAAAATTCACATTTTTATTTATTTTTTTTCAGCTTAAAAAATAGAAACGTTTCTGTTTCCTGTGATATTTTTATTTTGCCCTTAGGTTTATTAGAAGTCAAGTATTTGCAAATTAACTCTAATGCATTTTCTAAAAAAGTTTTTTTTAAATATAATTCTACTGTACGAGTATCGTACTCATATCTCAAAAAATAATATTATTTTATATTTTTTTATAATTATAATATTCTTAAAAATAATGTTATAATTATAAATTTCATTAAGATATCGTAATGAAATTTATAATTAGTGATCGTTATGTTATGCAGAATGTAATGAACTATGTATTTGATGTTGAATGCTGTAGAAATCGATTTATGGTTGTTTGATGTAAATATTGCTGAAAAAATTATAAAATTTCATAGATAATTTCATATATTACACACATACATTTTATTTTTGAATATAATTCGTAGATAATAGTTAGTTATACTCTAAGATATACTACATATGTAATGTTAAAAAGAAAAATGAACAATTTTTAAGATTTTTTTCTTTAGGACAATCCTAGTTTATTTAAATGATTTCAATTTTAATCATCATTTTAGCTTTACATTAATAAAAAAACCATATATTAACATTAAAAATGTTTATTTGTTTGAAAAACTCTGGTCTAACTTAGTTGCATATCTTAAAGCAATTACATGGATATATTACAAATAATTTTTTAACCCTATATTCTTATTATTCGATATCAGTTTCTCAAAATATGATAAATGCATCATTAATAATACATACCATCCTAAATAAGACACAATTTTCATACAGAAAATTTAAATAAATATTAGATAGCACCCTTTTCATTATTCTGTATCAATTTTTATTATTCAGATATATGTTTTTTCTTTAGTTTTCAGAAGTACACAATTTTATCGCTTGCGATGTTCATAATTTAAATTATTTTTTATTCTACAAAATTCATTTAACTATTGCTTTTTTAAAATTTTGTTTATTTATTGGTTGAGAAAAAGCAATTATTTTTAGCTAATGAGTAGTATTTTGCACTGAAAAATCTCATATTTCAGATAATTAAAAGTTTCCTGTTGGTAAACTATCAATGG
>JAPMOR010093730.1:56405-80257 GCA_026543865.1 Argiope aurantia | reverse complement strand
CGTTTACACCCAATTAGACCCATAGTTACACTCGAGGTTGCGATAAGCGAATTTCCGATAAATCAGATGCTTCGCCGAACAAGAGGTTATCTCTGTTGGTAATAAATTTAAATTTATCCCTACAGCGATGTGGCTCTGGGGTGGATGGGGAAGTTTCTTCTGGTGAAACTAATGCGTCCACAGTGGATTTTAGTCCAGAAGAATCATGAAAGTGAAGTTTGATAGTTAGAAAATATTGGAAATTAATTCTCTTAATTTGGGTTAAACGTTAACTATTGTTTGTTGGTAGAAATAAGGCGACTGGTTTTTGTTTGAGTTTATTTTGTAAAAGATAAGACATTGCAAATAATGAAATTTTGTGGTTATTATCGAAAATTTTATTTAGATAAGTGAATTTAAAAATTAATTTTTTCCCCTCTTTTCAGATCCTGTTTGGGAAGAAAATTTTCAATGACTCTTTTTTTTTTTCTTTAGCGAAAGAATGAATAAAAAAGAAGAATATTAGATTTTAAAGATTATTGGAATATTCTGATAATTTTTTTTAATATTTACATAATATTTTAAATTCTGGATATTAAATCTTTGACGTCAATTAAATACTAACTAGTGACTATGATAGAAAGTTGGTGACTAGTTTTGTATGAGTTTGTTTTATAAAGAATAAGACATTGAAAAAAAAAACTTCTGAAGGTTAATTCAATAGCAGGCCATTTCGTGAATTTATTTAAATTAAATGATTTTACTTATATTTAATGATTAAATTATACTCATAACAAGTTTCCAACTTACATACTATTTTAAACTATGGAGATTAATTATCTTATACGAATTTACCATTAACTCTAGTCTGCAATCAGAAATTCGGCGACTGGTTTTGTATGAATTTGGTTTTTAAAGAAGAAGACAAGTTAAAACTAATATAAAGGTAGAGTTAATTAGGATTTATTATCAGGATATATTTTAACCAATGAGTTTAACAATTTAATTTTAAAATTTTTGGATTCGAAATTTGAAGGAACATTCAAAGATTTCTTGAGAAAGAATGAAAAAAGAAAACACGAGATTTTATGGTTTAGAATATGCTTGTAATCTTTTTTAAACATTACATATAATTTTAAATTAGGGTTCCCTTTCCTTTGTACAAAATTTTTATTAATAGCATATATTCAGAGACATTAAGGATTCAAGTTCAGATTTGTCATTATTCGCTGTTTTAATGTTTTAATAATTATACAATATACTTAGTTCGTTAAGAAAAGCATAGTTGATTAGCATAAATTCGAGGACTGAGATACGAAATATTCGAGTATTCAAATATTAGTCAAGGAAGAATATACAATTAAGACATGTTTTCAAATAAAATTTATTAAAAACTAAGAATTTTCTAGGATGTTATCTTAAAAAAATGTACAAATTATGGCTTTATATGAAGTGTTTATGCTATTTGTTCTAAATTTGACTCCTAATTCTCCTTTGGTGGTTGGCTATTATCAAATAAAGTTTTTGGGTGGCCACTCCCACTGATTTAGAAGGGTTACTTTTGGTATCATAAAAGAAACTTCCTTTGATATGAGTATAAACAAAATAAAGTACAATAATTTAACAAATATTTCGCTAATACATTGAAACAATTGCCAGTTCTCTCATGAATTTTCCTACTTCTACAATTTTCATTTCCCATTTCATTTCTAAGAAAATAAATAAAAAATTGTGAAATACAATTTCATCTTCTTAAAAACCATCAGAATCAGTTACATTTAAGCATTTTCTAACCATTGCAGAAATTAGTTTTTGCAATTTTCTTTAAATTTCTAACTTTGTTGATAGCTGTTTTACACTCCAAACTAATCTTTACTAAACCAAATACAGAAAGGGCAATACAACTGTGCGAAACTCTCGCTCTCAGCTGCACCTAATCTGGCAGAAGAATCAACCATCAGAAGCGTAGAGACCTTGTGGGTTGCTTTTAATCTAATGAAATATTCAGAAATTCTCGCTAAATTTTCGCCTCTGTTTCGGCAAAAAAATGAATAATTTGATTAAATAGTTATTCGTGCAAACGAAATGCAAGGCTGTGTAAGTTAAAAAGAAAAGAATTCAAGCTCCATGAGCATTGGTAATGAAATAAAGATTTCTTTTTCTTAAGAAGCATTTATTTTTATTGACCTTCCTTCTTATTATTCTGGCAAATCATTTTGCCAATTATTTTAAAACTATTCATTCATTTCTTAAGACGTATGATTGTACACTTTTGAAGGCAAAGAGTAGAAAGATTTTTTTTAAGAAACATTCCTTTTTATTATTCTGGCACATCATTTTGCCAGTTATTTGAAAACTAATCATTCATTTCTTCGATACAGAAATTTGATACAGGTATACACTTTAAAACTATGTAATAAATTTTCAGCCTAGCATTTTACTTTTATAATTATTGTGTGCACTTGTATTTGGATAGAGGGACAAACAAATTTACTGTCAATGTATAGTTTCAAAATTCATTAGAAATCAATAAAATTGGCATCAGAACCACATGCCAATTTCATAGCAAGAATGCAAGAATCAGTACGTTTTAAGGCATTGCGTTGGCAGAAAGAATGCATATTTCTAACTCAGAGATGTGTTAAGTGTGAATGTTCCACAAAATCCAGAGGTCGTATTTTTTTTCCTTGGATGATTACAATTCTTTCTCCTTACATACTACAACTTACACCTTATATTAATTACATTAATACATAATTAACGCAAGATTTGAATTTGCACCATTCTTGCAGTCAAGTGTTGGCAACCCTATTAAAAAATCCATTTCACAGCTGATATTTTAGGGTTCGTATAAATGGAGCATTACACGATAGAACAATTAAATTAAATGAAATTAGATTTGAATTAAATAAAAAAACAGTTTTTTTCTTTAAATTGTACGATTTTTATCGAATGGTAAAATACATGGGATAGGGTTATGTATGGAATAACACATAGGGCCTCCACGACTTTGCTGGCACATTCGCACTGTTTGTCAAAATTTTCCATGACCAACTTGCATAAATGTGGCCGAATTTCTTTGATGCAGTATTGAATTTTCTCCTTCAAGGCACACGTACTTGTGGGCTTGTTGGCAGAGACCTTTGTCTTCTAATAACCCATGAATTACGTGAGAAAATTATCTCTTTTTGCAGGAGTCTGAAACAACCTTTGTTTCAGGATATGTTTGAGAATCTGCGTGAACGGTATGAACACTGTATACAGCTAAGGGGTGCACACTTAGAACGCTTACATTATGCATACCGTGTTGAATCTACATGCTAATAGTGTGCATGTATGTATGTTAATATCTTTTGAGGAAAAATAAACTCACAGATGACAATAACGTAATTTTGTTCGTCTTTTCATTTCGGTATATTTTGGCGCATGCTGTATTTGTCAAAAACGAAAACACGTTGTTCTACCTTGTAACGCTCCATTTCTACTAACCTTAAATTATCAGTTGTCAAATGGCTTTTAATAAGGTTGCCAACACTTTACTGCACAAATGGTGGCAAATTCAAATCTTGCGTTAATTTTGGAACGCCCATTACCAGATATACGGGAAAATAAAAGACAATTAAATAGGGCGAAGTCATGTATATATATCTATCATAGGCTTGAATGAAACTACTTTCGTTTTTACAAATAGCGAATTTTCGAAGAGAGTGGGAGAGTACACCTCTGAAATCCTCTAATCGATTGCACGCAAAAGTAGACCGAATTTTGTTTCTTCGGCATTGATCAAGTTGAATAATTACCTCGGAGCTTTTGTGCCGAGAAATGAGTTCTTTAAAGATTCTTAGCCAGTAATAGAGCCGGAAAATTCCAACTCATCCATCATACTGCTTTCCACTTTATATTTCCTATTTATTACGTATGACTGGCAGAAAGGTTTGGGGCGAAGAAATAGTTTGGTAAGAAATGGCGAAAAATCCCTTAAAAATAAAAAAAATAAGAAAGACAGTGAATCAATTAGACTAATCAATTAACCAGAAATCGTCCGCCATTGTCCTAAAATGTTATATAAGTATGAATATATTGATGGATCTTCAAATATGTTGATGGATAAAAGGGATAAATATTTGTCAAATAATATATGTCTTCGTCAAGTCTATATTGATAATCGATGAGATTGTATCCAGACGATATTCTAATCTTCCTTTATGACTATATTCAAAATAACGGCTGTGGTTTTCCGGTTGGTAGAGTCTCAACTTCTGAATTTGAAGGTCTCAATTTCGTGATATGAATGCATTTCTTATAGAATGGTAAGGGTTTGGTTACGAAACCAAAAGATCACCCGCCTGAAACTTCTATTCAATTAAATATCGATTATATATTCGAGTTTGGAACTAACGTCAAGAATCAACTTTCGTTCTTTAATGTTCCGTCCAATATTCGAGAAAGTGTGCCCTATCATATGCTTTCCTCGTCATCTGTCGCTGGTTAAATATGAAGAAATCAGACCCAAAATATCACTACATTGCTTTAAAATGTGACACTAATAATTTAAAATTAAACTAAGCTAATCCATTATGAATTATAAGAAGTGATACATTAATGTGAGATAATGATAAATTTATTCCTTTCCCAATAGTGTTTACATTGATATGATTTTAACTGTATATTTGTGCAGCATAGTCACAAACCATGGCTCTTGCGCCAGAAAAATCCATTGAAATCCATATCCTAATAGTGTATCAGCTGTAATATAATTCATTTTATGCGAACACAGGTAAAATTGCGATACCCTTGAGAAATTGTAAAATAATCCACAATAATATCAAAATTCGACATAAATCTAATCAATAGAATAATTTGGGAACCAAAGCTCATATTTTGTGCTGACAAGTGGTTTGGGAATCTTGTTTCTTTTTCCCGTAAGTTTACATGAAAATTTAATCGTGTGTAGTCCCCTATCCATTACCACTGATATCTTATATTGCTTGAACAGGTCCACTATCCAATATCCCTGGGGATAAATTTCCTAATTTAGTGTCCCAAAAATGGATATTGTATTGTATTTTTTTCTATTTCAAATTGATTTATTCGTTCTATAAATTCATTTAAACCTGGCTCCATCATTTTTATAAAATCAGTAGAGCGCAAAAGGCTAATGTTGATTGTTTAATTCAATAAATGCCTTTCAATATTCATTCACATATTATACAAAAATTAAACAGTAAAAAATCATTACACATAGTATTATTTTTTGTTGAAAAATGAAGAGCTTATTATTATTACGTTTTAATCAAAACTGTTCCATACACTTTTTCTAAACAATCATTCATACAGGCCTCTATCATTCTAAAAAGCTCATTAGAATACTGTAGAGTAACTACCAAATTTTTAATTTGACTTGCTGAAAAGTGTAAGTTATATTTCACATTCTTTGGTCTATTTGGTGTGTCCATTTAAATGCACTTAATTTGATTATAATCATTAAAAGCTTTCGTGAGCAGGTGGTTGATACTTCTAAAAATAATGGAATTAAAAGTTTTATACGTTGGACAGTTACAGCAAGATATTTACTGATTCAGCATAAGTTATTGTTCTTTATTTCTATTAAAATGCCCTTCTTTCTAGAAATATACGTATCTGGAAAAGATATTGCATGATATCTCCACGATTTTCTATCCTATTTTAAATATCAATGAACATTAAGAAGACGTCGTAACAATATCATAGTTAATAGGAATATGTCGGTTTATGATAACACAGGAATTAGTTATAGAATAGAATAAATAAAACCTACTTGTAACTTTGATAGGAAAATCGTTCTACATAAGAAAAATTTATGCAATGTGATGTTCCAAGATTCTACATATCCATAAAATACTTTTACTATGCATTTCAGATCAAGCAAAATGTAATTGAATAGATTTCTTCCTTTTAATGCATTTTTACTACTCCACCAGCTTTGCATTCCCATATTTCAGCAAAACTCTTTCCCTGAAATCTGCCCGGGACGTTTTCATGGCTCATTACCAGTGAAAGTACACTTAGGATCGGATAGAAAAACAAATCCCCGGGTAAAGTCGAATGTTAAACTACCCTCTTCAGATGCAGCCGAGTTATTTTTTTCTTTCTCTTTTCTTTTTCTAAAGCGATTTGGAAGAGATCTTGAAATGTTTTCAAAGAGGGGAAGCGGCGTATATAGTATTCAGCTCTATATGGCTGTTTACTGAAATGCTTGAACTATTTCATATATGGTTTGGATATATTTCTTCAATATATATATATTATATCTGAACTAGTCTGTATCTATATACACTATCGTATCGTATACACCGATATCGTAACCATATATCCATTAAATATATACTCATAAACAGTATATCCATTAAGTATATACTAATTAACTGTATATCCATTAAGTATATATCCATTAATCGTATATCCATCGCCGATATATCCATAGATTATAAGCATTTTTAACGCTTTAAATTTAATGAGACGGTATTTGCGGCAGCGGTTTTGTTGATTTCTTCTTCACTAAGTCGTCTGACACTTCTGATAGCAACTAAGTCCTTATTTTCCCCTCCGCCCTTTGAACCACCTGGCTCAAATCAAACGAATCCTTGAGATTTTAAAATTCATCATTACTAAGGAGAAAACAGAACTTCGATCATATCAAAGTGTTTATGGACATAAATCGAAGTACAATTCCAGTATCTACTTTTTGATATTTGTGCGCCAGATCGTAAAATAGACTTCATAATGTTCCTTCTTTTATCTTTTAAGTCATTTTCCATTGGAAATAATGACCAGGAAATCGAGATAAAGTAACCTTGAATGACCTTACATTTAATTAGGATCATTTAAAAATTTGTGCAAATTAAATAAAACATTTGCATTGAACAATTAACCAAGCTAATATTATTGGATTGCTGAGCATACATATTCAAAAGTTTGCATGACTAGAAATAAAAGCGGATATAAAAATTAAAACTTTCATTTAATGACCAAAGATCAATATAGCTTGGACAAAAATACGTCAATGAAAGATTTGATGAAACAATAAAATAAGTTTGGATTCAAATATAAAAAATAGATAGAATTGTCTAAATTTATAAGTAATTTTGAAAAGAATTAAAATTGAAGTAAACTTGTTCGATAATAAAATTGTACTCGAATAAAAAAAAAATTGTTTTCTCTTTACGATAGTATAGAAATAATATTCGAGTGGTGATTATTTCAAAAATAATTGGTGACTAACTGCATGAAAATACTGAAAAATTACTTAGCTTTTGGGAATAAAAAAAGTGAAAGAAAGATCCAATGGGACACAAAGAAAGTTCATCTCGTTGCTATACATCAATTCGAATCAATTCTGGTGATAGGCAAACAAACAGATACATATGTTTTCATATTTATGATATAAATTTGCCTTGTATTAACACTGAACAAGTGGATTTATTAACAAATTCTATTATATAAATTACGATGAAATTTATTTATTAATATTTTCTTTCCTTTTCTTAGCATCCATTTGGCTTTACATCATTCGGAATTTTTTTAATGATATCTATTCGCACAATTTTTTTTTGTATACAATCTTTTACACTTTAAACACAATCTTCTGAGAATAATAACTGCGCATGTTATTTATTATTCAAGAACTACGATGATGCCATTCCTTCTCAGATTCGAAATAAATCCTTCGCTCGGTATTTGAACTCCGTTACCAAGGCAAAAACATTTTTAATGTTCAAATAACTGGATTAATGATACTGGTTTCTCATCTTTGATGTCTGGATTTCCGTAATTTATTTTTAATTTATCATCTATACAAAAGCATAGAAAGAGAAAAAAATTGCTGTTGTGAAAAAATTCGAAAGTGAAGTTTTGACGAAACTTCAAGTTTCAGACCTCTTTCAATCTGAAAAACAAATTTTTGGAATTATGTCGGTCTATGTACATGATAATTCGAAAACATTGAGCCAGACGGAGAAATTAGACATTTGTCTTACAAAACAAATTTGTGAATTTATATGAAATTTTGAACGAAATCTATTCAGAGGAAGTCCTTTTTTCCATCTGGAAGAATGCAACTGAACATGAATACCATAAAACGCAAAAATGAAAGATAAAAAAATTGGTACATAGTTTTAGTATCTAAAATGTAGATTCATTTTTCAAATTTTGGATCAAATCTGCAAAAGGTTGCCCATTTATCAGTCTGTACTTTCGCATGCATGTAAAACGTAATAGTTGAAAAGTGCAATGTCTTAAATGATCCTTAATACCTTAAAGAAATTTTTAAATAATTTTGTTACTTCAATTGCATCAATAAAAACCTTCAACCCGTCTAAAAGTGCGTCAACGATATATATTCAATTTCCTGGACTTCCGTATTTAACGCATGCTACCGATAAAATGCAAAATATTACACTCTAATAGGGGTTTTTCGTACACAAGTACCATTTTTCTTTAATGTAATAAGAAACATACAACTCTCACGTGAGTGATGCTGGAAATAAATATCTGAGCACTCGTGGAGAAGATATAATAACTTTATGAGAGAATATGCTAGAAAGGTTTGAAATATCCCTGGGAAGGTATCGGCTTCGGAACCGGAGGATTCTATGTTCGAGACCTGCTTCCGCCGTAGAACCGTCATGTAAGCGGGTATGGTGCACGCTAAATCCTTCGAGGACAAACTTGGTTGTGAGGATCGAAAGATTGGAGAGGAGGATGCCAGCTCATGTGTCATCCTCGTGATCTACCCACGGCTCAAAATTATGAGGTCGTTTCCAAAATAGTTCTAGTGTTGTTTTAAAACAGGACGTTAATAGAACCAAACTGTGGGTTTGGAATATCACTCCCACTGTTATTTTCTCGTGTACAAAGTACGAAACGAAACATAACACATCAATCATAAAAAAAACTAGAGATTAAGATACTGATGAACAGCTTCATTCTAAATTAAATTATTATGAGTTTGAAAAAACACTGCTATCTGAATTAGTCTTTTGAGCTCAATAACTCAAAAATACAGCTCATGAGGTGATCAAACATGGCATGCGAACTGGCATGTGAAAATTGCATATTTATATAAAGTTTTGTTTCTCTTGAATCAGGTTCCAACTGTGTATTGTTCTTAATATGCTTAAAAAATTTAAAAATAGTGAGTCACCCTAAATCCTTCTTCTATACTCTGTAATAAATTTGTCATGCCTCTGAATACCTTACATGGCACTGGCGTACAATAATTATGAAATATTAAACTTTGTCGTGAATACAGCATTTTTACTATATCTATTGTGCCATCCTTGGCAAATTATTTGGCGTTTAATCCCTGGCACGCATTAATAGTGTGAAAAATCAAATTTGTCTTAAACGCGGTTTTCTCAACCGTTTGAACCAAAATTTGACACAAAACTGCATTTGAAATCGCAAAACTCCATACCAAATATTGTATATGTAAGCGTTATTGAATTAGTTTGGCACAGATAAATTGATAATGCTGGCGAACATTTTCTAAAAATGTGTTTTTTGAACTCAGGAAAGTCTAATATGTAGAGATTTGTTAAAATCTCGAGTTCAAATTTTTTCACGATTATTATACCTTCTCTATACCATTTATGCGAGAAAATAAAAATATGCAACAATAAAATTGATAGCATTAAAAGAACATAATTTTAAGATAATGTAATAACTTCTGAAGTCCCCACGAAAAAAAAATTAGCTTAGTTTTTAATTAATAGAAATTCTAACCAAAATTAAAAAAAAAATCTCTCCGAGGTGCATTTTTTTACCATCCAAAATATATTAGTAATGAATTACGTTTTTAGTTTTGTATTAAACAGCTTGCCTTGTAAAGCGCCAAAGTATACACTCATATTCTCCTTTATTATTGGTGGAGTTAAATTAGAAGAATAAAAAAGTAGGATTTTTTAAAATTTATTTTCTTGATTACAAAATAAATAAATTAAATTTGAAAAAATAATACAATGAATCAATGATAAAATAAGGTAAAAACCCTTGATATAATTTGGATCATTTTCGTTAACTGACCTCCCATTTGATTCGTATATCCGAGAAAGTTTAAAATTAATTCTCGTATTCCGGGCTTCTTTCCGATACGGTCTTTTAATAAAATAACTAACCCGTCGAATTTTCAAAATCAATTTAATTACAGGAAACGTACGAATAAAAGAAACATGTCTCGATAGGGACAAAATCAAACACACTTTCATATGGAAATTCGATACTTAGAAGAACAAAACTGCCTTGATGCCAAGAACGGCAGTTTTTTGACACTCAAAAGCAGACGATTTCTATTTGTTGCCACTAGGAAAGTAGAAATTGGATGCCTGCAGCGATTCTCATCCAATATCACGCCAGCAAACTCAAATAAGCTTCATCTTTAAATCAATTTCTTTTTCTAAACTAGTTATACTTTCATCTAAAAGTGCTTCTCTGTCAGCAATTTGAAACAGGAGGAAAATTATTTTTTTTCCGTCGAGCTTCGTAAATTCTTCTGAGAATTGGATGTCATGAATAATTTTTAATTTACTGTGAAATTTAATTTCCCAAACTTTTTTTTTTCTTTTCATCTCTCTTGTGAAAGATAAAAATATCGATATTCTTAAAACATTTTCATAGTTATTTTTATTCGTAAATTTTATTTCGCCTCTTCTGTATTTAATTTTTTTTATTGGAAAGTAATTGAAAGATTATAAATAATTTAATTAGAGATGGAGTTTTAAAAATGAAGTAAGAAATGGATTCATTAATTACTATTTTTCTATTTTAATTGAATTATTTGCTGAAGAATTTATTCAACAGCGAGTTTTTTCTAAATCTATTTTTCATGAATAAAAGAAAACAAAATGTCGAATAAAAATTGAGAATTAAATATCCAAGCAATATAAGCCTGTTTAAATTTTAAAACTGTTTTAGCTAATATATCTGCATTTCTCCAGATTATATAACTTAATGTCCAATGTTTTAATGTATAATTTACATTTTTCATAAAGTATTATAATTTGCAAAATCATTATATGAAAAATTTTAAAATTAATCTGAGAATCAATTGCATTAGCCAATTTTTAAAAACATCTGATAATAAATTTTCTCTATATCAATTATTTAAATCCTTAGTTGCTCCTGATATAAATTGCTAATAGTCTACTTTTCAACTTTTCCTTTAAGAGTTCTTTAAAAATTCTTATAATGTGTTGCAACAATTTTTCTTATGTATTTTTGTTCTCAACAATAAAATATATTGTTATAAATAATGCACAAATTGTCTTTTAAAACAATTAAAAAATAGTTGCCGAATATATTTTAAAAAAGCAGAAATATTAAAAATGGAAAGTAATATAATTCAAAGTTTCACCGTTAAAACATATTATCCATAAATTTCTTAATTTCAAAATTGTTTACTCCTTTTTTAATTTTTAAATTTATTTTTTGAATAGTTTTATAATTTTTTGATTATAATTTTTGGGTAGATTACATTCATATTTTGAAACTTGTTGTGAATTTCAAACTACTGAATGCTTTTAATTCATAGAAGTTATTATTGTTAAATTTTCTAAAGATTTTTCATTATGACTATTATTATATTACATACTAGCCGCCTTTGGCGACCAGCAGGTTCGCCAATCTTAATGTTCGTTTAACTTTTAATAATTAAATATTTTACGCAATTCCAACTTTAATAGATTGTTCATCAAACTATTTTAAAACTTCAAATTTTGTTAGTCATATAATTCACTCATAATATTATGAAGGCCTTCCGTCATAACGTAATATGTATCTCTCTAATTTTCTGTTACCTCTCGTAGAATTTATGCTTTAAATTAAAATGGAAAGAATTAATCTGCAATTAATATAATAATATTTTTTACTGAAACAAAGCATTTTTTTATAATATGATTACTGATAACAGATTCACTGAGCGTTTAAACTTTATGGGCACTAAAGAATATCTTTCTTAATTTATGTAATATCTCAAGAATTTGTCAACAAAATTTTCTCAGATTCATCATGAACAGATCGATTAATTAACAATGTTTAATTTTAAATGCATCAAACACTAAGAAAATAAAATGAATCGTTTAAAATAATCGGTCGAAAACAGGTTTAAAAAAAAACTACTTAAAAAACGATGTACTTAAAACTATAAGCTTATACAAAAAATATATATAACTAACATAAATACAATTTAATTGCAAAAGCATGCAAATAACCTAAAAATAATTTAAATCATTGAAAACAGGTTAAAAAAAACTACTTAAAAAACGATGTACTTAAAACTATAAGCATATACAAAAAATATATAACTAACATAAATGCAATTTAATTACAAAAGCATGCAACTAACCTAAAAATAATTTAAATCATCAGTTGATAATGGTTGTCATGTCAACAATCAGAACACAATGCGCATTCGTGAATTTTCAACGCCAGTTACGGTATCGCAAATGCGTGAATTTTTCTACGCCAGTTGAGGTAACGCTGTGCAGATTAGAAATTTTTAATTTCCTTTATTCTGTGTTATTTTAATTCAAAAGTACTTCAGAATGAATCTGAAAGATGAATTAATTAACAATGTTTAATTTTAAATGCATAAAACATTAAGAAAATAAACAGAATCGTTTGAAATAATCGCCGAAAAATGTTAACCCTAGCCTCATTACTGTTGGGGGAAAAAAACTGAAACCTTACTCATTTAGCGGTGGGAAAAATGGAAGATTTTTTTGGTGGGAAAGTTAGTTTTTAATTAATAATTAAAATTCTAATTAAAAATTCAAAAAAAGGGACCCCAGGTGCACATTTTCGACCTCTAAGATAAGACCTGGCCTGTAGAGCGCCAACACACACACATTGAGCTTTATTTATAAGTATAGATATAGATTAAAATTAGATTTTATTTACTGTGTTTTTAATTATTAAAAACAATTCAATTTTGAGATTTATCAAAACCATTTATTTAAAATTAATCTTTAATACTGCTTTCAGTATCTGAGTTCAAATTTTCAATACATTTGATGATTATTTATCGGAATCCAATCAGCTTCGACAAATCAAATTTCATGTATGGTTTTCAACTTATTAACAAAATATATTCATTAGTAGAAGTTATCAAATTCCCAAAATTCCGAAAAATGCAGATACGTAATCAAACCAATAATGTATTTATAAAGCATAATATGATATCTAATAAGGCAGAGGGAGGATGTTCTGCTCGAGTAAATTTCATATTCTGTACAATAAATGGCTTATTCCTCCCGCTTAAATTTAGGGCTTTGGTTAACTCCATGAATACTTTGTATGGCATTAGTGAACAAAGTTTAAAAAATGTAGAATTGTCGAGAATCTAGCATCTTTACTGAAGATATCTGGCGAATATGTATTTGGAAGTTGACTTGTTGACTTGTTGTTCTAGATATACAGACAGAATCATCTGAATTGATTTCGCTTAACAGTTTACAGAAATCTACAAATCTTGTATTAAGTCCACATGCCAAATTTCATCCATTTTGACCAAAGCATTTTTTTTAGTTATCATGTTCAATAGGAGATACAATGGCAAAAATGTGTTTTTCGATATCAGGATTATTTGAAAAGCGAAGAGTCGTCAAAATATTCGTTCGAATTTTTTGAGTATGCATATCAGAAAACGTAAAAATAGAACTGTTAAGTGATTAAATAATTGAGTTTTTTTAAAAGAGAATTCTGCCCTAAAGTTCGGAATTCGAACTTATTGCAAAATTATTCATATGATTATCCAGTTAATGCTGCCTTTTGTTATAACTACTGAAATATTATTGCGCGGACGATTACATAACGCAACAGATTATTTAAAGCATCGCTTTCATGAAATGCTATTCACAATTCACCTGCAAGCAATCCTATATTCATAATCTACTTAGACAACAGTGAAAGTTATTCATTTGCGCAAAGAGCAATAACTGCTTCGTGTAAACGGTGTCGACAAACAGCAAATCCGTTTTAAACATATGCAAATGATATCAGACCTTCTGTGTGGAAACGAAACGCAAGCAAAGCAGCTTGTCAAATGCGTGGTTTAGTGGTCCACGATGGTAGTATCGCCATTTCGAACCCCTTGCGGAGATTACAGTTGATTGCGAAACTAGAGACCATTAAAATGCCATTTTGGAGCACAGATCTCAAGAGTTGAGAATTATTAATTGGCTCTTTTCGAAAATTTTCATGTTATCCTTTAAGAATGTGAATCAACTCGGTGTTCATTAACAACTTGAGTCGGGTTTAAATTTAAACTTGATAATGCTTTTATTCCGGCTCATTTTCTGTAAATACTTTATATGCATAAACAAAATGCTAAAGAGAACTGTGGTATTGTACGTACCTAGAGTACACCGCATTTGCTATTTAAAATTACTATTGTTTCAGGTAGATATTTCTTTGTTAATAGTTGTTCATTTAAAAAGTTTTTTTAAAAATAATTGATGATAGTTAATAAAAATTTTAATACTTTTTCTAAATAACTTCGTAGCATGTAACAACACAAAAATATTTTTACACCATTTTTGATTTAAAAAGTTTTATTTTTACGTAACAACCATTTTAATTTCGAACAATTTATAAATTTATCTTATTTTAATAATTATTTCAAGATTAGTTTTAAAAATAACTTCTAACAATGCTTTTTATCTTTTTATATTCCAACTATACACGGAAAAAATATTATAATCGTCAAAAATAAATTAAGCATCTAAAATGTATATACTTAAAATTTTTTTTAACCAAGTTTGTCAAAAGGTTTATAGTCTATCTGTTTTTATGTTCTCATGTATGCAAGCACAGTAACTCAAAATAGGTAAATGAAATTTGTGTGTTTTCTTATGCCTACAATTGTAATTCTGCATCAAAATTTGGTCCTGACTAGTCGGGAAAAGGCTTCTAAAATGCATATTCAATTTTCGGATACTTGCTTACTAGCTGTGTGTCAGGGACTAATCGGAAAAACGTTTTTACTAATATATTTTGAGATTTCTTTAAAATGATTTCTCAGAGAAACTTAGGTACCTTTTTCAATGAAGCTAATAACCACACAAACTGAAACATCTTCGGTAAAATTTGCATTTTATCTGACTTCATTTAAAAATATCTAGCAAATAATTGGCTTTATCCAATTAAATAAAAAAAATATCGAATAACAATATTTTTTTCTAAAAAAAATGTGAAATAGTTTACATGCAATTAAAAATATCCAATCACAGTAGGAAAACAGTTAAATAGGCATAAAAGCAGACATTCGGAAACGATTTTGTAATAATATAATCAAGATCGTTCCACGTTCGATTATATAAATGCTATTTATTTCTTTCTCGAGCTTGTATCATAAATAACCTGCGTTGTTAAGTTTCCTGCTTTGAAAGAAGAAAAAATTGTAAACACTTAATTTATTTCCAATAGCACAATTAATAAATCATTAGCCCGCAGTTTATTGATGGTTAATTCTTGACATTTAAACCAAACCACTCGAATACTTAAAGGATTGCGAATGTCATTTAACAAACGATTCTTCTTCTCTTTAATTTTAAAAGTTTTCTCCCTCATGCATAATGATGAAATTCCAGCTTTTACTAAACTTGTTTCCAATATAAGACAATCGTCTGCGCTTTCGAGAAAGAATATCGATTAAACTTTTCAGTATGTCATCGATTAATACCGTCGAAAAGAGTCTGTTTATTATTCAAAAGCTTTGATCTTTTAGGAACTTCTTGAACTTAAAATAAATCAGCGGAAAGTTGGATTATTATGCAGTTGGAAGTTTTGGATAATTTAATGGTTGGCTAACTTTTGTGGTTTGCCTTACGATGAATTTATTATGCAATCGTTGAATTAATGGATTTAAAAAGCGTAATTTTTCGCTGAATGGAATAACAGTTTCATATAAAGAAAATTATTTGTGATTTTTCAAATGAAGCAGTGGTTTAAGGCTTCGATCTTTAGAGCTTTTATGGAAATGGCAATAGGATATAAATTCAATGATTATGAGTCTTTATATCTCTAATTATTCAATGAATTGCTGCGAGGAAAGTATCATTTCGAAATTTTTAAAAACTGAATTTTTCTTCGGACACACTTGAAAATTCGATCTTTGCAACTGATCTTCATCTTTTGCAACTGATAATATTACATTTCATTAAACTTATATTTTCCACCCACCCCATACTTGAAATATTTTAAATGTATAATTGGCAACATCATTGCAATTTAGAATTGTTGTATAACGTAATATTTGCTTGTGATTTCTGTTTTATTTCTCATATTTCGAAGTATGAAAACAGTGATTATTGCAAACATTAAAAAAATTAGATGAATATTCAAGCTTTAGGTTTATTGAGTTCCAAAATAAATTAATTTTTAGATTTATGTCTAATTGCCGAAGAATAAAAAAAAATCCCCCAAAAATGCATTTAGCTAGACGATTAAAGCTTGGTTTGCGACTTTGCACTACACTAGAAGAGTTCTGCCAAATTTTGACCCAAATTCATCAAAAAGAAACTATCCAATTTCTTGTCCATTTGCATGTGCACCCGATAATGCAGAAATACACTAAATGGATGCATTCTGTCACCTGGTTTTATGACCAAACTTTCAGCTACATGTCAGTTATAAGAAACAATACAGAAAATCATGTTTGGATACTCCCTAGGTTGTTTTAAATTGATAAAATCTTAAAATAACCACACAAGCTCCGTACTACAAAAACTACCATCTTTGTTATTTATACAAATAAATTCTGTCTGGTATAAAAGTAAGATTCCATCCTTTTTTGAGTAAAGAAAAGACACTTATTTGTTATTAAAATTAATAATTGATTTATTCAAAATATTTCCACTTAGAAATTATAAAATTTGGATATCTCTCGGGCAACAAACGAATTCCTAGAAGAAAAAAAGTCTATTTGTTTAGACACAATTCATTTATCAAGCCAATTTTTGATATATGCGAAGGAACTGAATCCTTCTCTGAAAGGAGAATCTATATAGCGAGAAATAAACATTAATCTGAAGGAGCAACGTCCGGTGAAAACGACGGGTGGAGCAACATATACCATAACCTGTCTTTTGCCATACACTTAATATTTCTCTTTGAATGGTTTGTTCAGATTGATTAATAATTGCTTATGTCGTTTGCAATTCATGTCACCAACTTCATGAGACAGGTCAGTGTTTGGATTAAATTCAAGATCTAGATTGTCCGTTTGACTCTTCATGGATACGTGAAGAATTATATAAATAAAATTCGATGTATAACCCTGAAATCCCAATTTTACCAAAGCATGAACTTTTAAACTCAATTTGTGCACAGGCATATTAGTTAATTTTATACATAATATTTACTAGTTTTTGTTCGTGATCTACAGAACTTAACACAAAATATGAGAAAGTGTAAAAGTATATTTAAAAAATCATGGGTGGAAATTTGCTGGATGTCAATTTATTGTCATTTTTTTAAAGTGTAAATTGAAATGATTTTCACTAAAATTGGTGTATTTTTCGTTCTAATCAATCGATTGTAAAACTGGATAATATGAAATCTGAGTTTTTAAGACAGAAATTTTTTTTTTTTTTGAGAATAGATAAGTAAAAGAAGTTAAACAGTTCTTGTCTACAAAAAAACTAAAATTCTTATATTAATGGTTATAATATATATTTTTTTACTTCCGTATTTTTGATAATTTATAAAAAAACACATAAAAAAGAAACAATGCTCCGAATTTTTAATTTTTCTTCTAAAATTTTTTTCGAATGATTTCATAAATTCCTCAACTTTAATATTCATTAAAGATATTAACATTTGAATATGATAGATTTAAATTGTAGAAAATTTATTTTCTGTAATTTATATTAGCTACTTCTATTTAATTTTTATAGAGAAAAAAAAGTGTTTCATTATTTATTCTAAGCATAATCAATCAGCCAGAAAATTAATTGAACAAAATTAAAATATTAAATATTAAACCGTAGTTAAATTATCATTCATATTTATTAAGAAACACATTAAACAGGCACAAAATTCTATAAGTTGATGGAACAAAATTTTAAAACTGCTTGTGAAATGTACGAACATTGCAAAGATCCATTTCTGCTTTTTTGATTATTCCAGTCAGAAAGATGTATATAAAATAGTAGAAAAATTATAATTTACATGAGACCTTTGTAATCAACCAACCACCTTGTTAGTCCGAAATATTGACTTTAAATGTCAAAAACTGTTATTAAAAAAATCATTTTCATAAAACTAATAGAATCAATCTGCTACAAGTTACTTACTACCTGTAAAAGTAAAAGGAGAAAACATAATTCTATCTCTGAAGCTGCTATCCAAAGAAATATCTTTTAATATTAATTTTAAATCTGAAAAAAGCAAGCGATTGAATGATATAATAAAATAATGAAATGACTTTGAACTCTATCTTAACAATAAAAATATTGCAAAAGATTGTAAATGAAACTGAAATTTAACAAAATTGTCATAATTGAAGAAAAATTAAATTTTAGAAATGAAATTGATATCACCAAGAAGGTAGTTTTAAGTTCATTTTTCTGAAACAACATTCTTGTGAAGTATAACTGAGAAACATCAAGAAAATCTTTTTTTTTTCATTTATTTTCGAATGTTGAAATAAGACCTTCTTAATTTATTGGAAAGCACATTAGTCGTATGTCATCAAAATTGAAAAAAAAAAAAAATTATATTAAAAAGAGAATACAAACATTCATATTTATTTAGATAGAAAGATTACATGGCGTTTCTGTTTAAAATGATATTAAATCCATAAATATATTTTTAAAGACAATGCTTTTGAAGTAGTTTCTGAAAAAATATAACTATGGAATTTTTAAAACTTTTCCAAATATGTTAAGTCAGTGGATTTCGTTGCCTTTCTTGAAATTCACATACTTCAGACATAAAAATAAAGTATAAAAAGCATAGACTTTTTTTTTACTTTAAAATATTTTTACTTAAAATATACAGCTATTCGAGAAAGCAGACATTTCTGGTGTTTTATACGACATATTTTACAGTACTCGGGCCTCTTATATACTATTTCATTTTCATACGATCGAAACTATGGCCATAATTCCGCTAGCTATCATTTAGGATTCTATTTTCCTAGTTAGGTCACGTACCGATATGGCAGATATCAGATGGGCGAATAGAAAAGTATAGAGATAAGTGAAACATTAAACACTTTAGAAGAAAGAGACCAATTTATTGGAGTAACTGCATCAAATCTTCAAAGAATTTATGAGAACTTAGCTTCTAAAATTATGGAGTTTATGAATAATTTATGAGTGTTTTTTTAAACTTATGCTAAATTTTCAAATATATTTTATATTTATTATTGTAGGAAATTTTTTCTAGACGGTTGAAGTGGATTTTCTTGAAGAAGTTCGTTCGGAGACTTTTTCATGGAATTCATTTGGTCAATCAATATTTGATCATTTCTTCAGTTCAAGTTTCTCATTTTTTGAGAATAAAAACCAAAGGATTCTGCTCTTTGTATTAGTAAAAATCACATGACAAACTGAAATTACTCAGTTTTATCTACTTGGCATTCCATTTTAATGACCTGTATATATAAAAAAATCAATAAAATACATTACAAAAACTTTGAATATAAATTTGTCTTCCTATCAATATATATATTAGGGTTTCCTTAAGTTTCTTTCCTATTTATAACATGAAACGAATACACAATATTTACTTTAAGATATTATTTATTTTGTTATATAAGAACCCTTTTGCTCTATTACCTTCTTCCATCTCCCAGGAAGCCTCATTATGCCTTCTTTCCAAAATTGTTCTGTTTTGGACTAGAAATAATCTTCGAGGTGCGCTTTTATTTCGCTGATGGATTTAAAGCGTTTTAAAGAATTTAAAGCACGAAGAGAATTTTTTAAGAAGAGAAAGAAGTAATAATCAGATGGAGCGAGATCTGGAGAGTATGCAGGATGCGGTAAAATATCCCAATCATACTTTAAGAGCTTCTCTCATACGACAAATGCAATATGTGGTGTCGCATTGTTATGATGGAAAACAACGCCTCGTCGGTTCATTAATTCTGGCCATTTTTTATTGGTATGGCAGCTTTCAATTGATCCAGTTGATGACAGTATTTCGTAGAATTTATTGTTTCACCTTGAGGAAAGAGCTCGTAGAAAATTACTCCATTCCAATCCCACTAAATGGACAAAAGAACTTTTTTTTTGGGGGGGGGGCTTGTCCCGGCTTTGCGACAGTTGAAGGCCTATTGTCCTTACACCAAATGACATAGGTGACTAATATATAAGCCTGCATGTTTGCACAAGCAGAAGCAGCCCTTTATAGCGAGATGAGAAAGAAACTTTGGGGTCTTATGTCTTTTTAGCAAATTTACTCATTAATCTATTTGAATTGGCATCCATGCTTTTCAACCAAGAAAAAGTCTAGTGTCAAGTTTCAAAGTCTAAATTTAATTAAAATATATCTTAACTATTAAATAAGTAAATTTTTGAGGTTTTTCCAGCTAAATCTTCCGAGAGTTTTATTTAACAAAAATGAATTTTACGCACTCATAAAGCACAAAAATTATCTTTTAAACACTTACACATTTGTAAAAGTTAATTATGGGTAAAACTACAGAAGACTACGATGCCAAACATTAATAAACGGAATTAGCAGGAAAGATAATCCTCCAATTTTTCTCATATTAATCACATACCACTAAGAGTTGCGAAAGAACCTGTTGGAAGCGGTGATTTTTTTGCATGCTGGAATGCACAAGCACCAGAAAATTAAATGTTTGTTTTTAATTCATTCTTTCCAATTCATTAAAACCAAAATTTGATACAGAATTACAATTGTAATCTTGAAGCCACATACAGAATTTTATTTATTTCAGTCACTGCGTTTTTCAGTTATCGAATTTACATGCATGAGGGGGCCGCAACGGCCTGGTGGTAAGGTCTGGGCTTCGGAATCGGAGGGTTTCAGGCTCGTGACCCAATTCCACCGATAAATCTTCAGGTAAGCAGGTCTGGTTCACGTTAAATCCGTCCTGGCCAAACGTCCTCCCGCTGGAGGAGTGGCTGGTGCCAACTCAGATGCCGTCCTCATCATCTGATCGTGGTTCAAAATTATGAGGTTCGTCCTGAAACAGACTTAGTGTTGCTTTAAAATGGGACGTTAATATAACTAAACTAAACTAAAAATCTAAACTCACAGGCACGAGAAAGTTTGGACCTACAAACGTCAAACCTTTATAAATTAAATACCAAAGTTGATGGAGATCTGCCTTTTACGTGCTCAACCTCTGCATCAGTTTTTATAGACCAATTATTTTTGTTTATCTTATATCGTGCCACCTTATATTCAGACATGTACAAACATATTTCCTCCGATTTAATTTCATTCGAAATTTTGTAGAAATCTATATATTTTGTATAAGGGCCATACATCCAATTTCATCCGTCAACTAGTTTTGGAGATATCGTGTTCACAGACATTGATGTATATTTTAAGACAGTTCTTAATGTGTTTTAAACAATTAATAATTTTTAACTAATTGTAACAAAAAGTTAAATAACCAAATAAATCTTCATTCTATTTTTTTTATTGTCGTCTCGGAAGATTTACAATGATTAAGTGATAAAATATACTGATGATATAATATGAAATGATTCTAAGAAGTATTCTCATGTTCGTTAAAGAAGAAAAAAAATTTTAGAAGGACGAGAATTTTTAATAAAGTTTTATTTATCATAAACATTTTTCAGTATTTTTAATATTTATTGACAAGCTTATATGAAAACTCTGAGGAAGAAAAGCGGTTAAAATAACACTTTCAATATCTTTCAGAGAAGAGTTGGTGTGCAGGCGTTTGAGATTGTTCCGTTTTTTTTCTTCGAAAAAAGAGTATGATTGTGCAACACAATAATACGCTTTTACACATGCGTTTTTAAATTAGAGACATGTACCGTTGAGAATTTTGAACATTTAAAAATTATTTTTCCCTATACATAAAACCCCCCGGAGGGCACCTCGAAATGAGGATGAGATGCTTCCGGCATGGTGGTTGGATCTCGCCACCCTGGAGGGAACACTAATAGGTAGGGGATCTGGCTCCCATCTATGACGGGACGTACTTCCTTCGGGAAGGGTTGTACCGTGGCCGGTAATGGCCGTTAGGACTCAACCACAGTTCCCGCCAATTGCTGTTGCAGCGGTCTAGTCATTCAGTTTTATGGTTTAAATCCGTGTACCTTCGGGCGGGTCGGAGAGTTAGATGGATGACTTCCCTATACATAAAATTTCCCCAGGAGGCACCCCGAAATGAGGATGAGAAGCTTCCGACGTGGTGGATGTTTCTCGAAACCTTGGAGGGTAGACGAAAAGGTGGTGTCTGGCTCCTCCCATCGATGACGGGACGTACTTGTTTAGGGAAGGGTTGTACCGTGGTCGGTGATGGCTCTTAGAACTCAATCACAGTTCCCTCCAACGTTGTTGTTGCGGCGGTCCGGATATTCAGCATTATTTATCCTTGTGCCTTCGGGCGGGTCAGTGATATGACTTCCCTACACATAAAACGACTCATGCCGTTTACCCATGCTTTTTCATTGGACATTTCATTGGAGAGAATTCTCTAAAAGGAATGATACAAGATTAATGATGGATTTAAAAAATATGTGCAGAAATAAATAAAATACAGATTATATTTATAGCTGAAAAAATCTGGAGTAGAGGAGGGGGAGTTACTCTTCCGCAACGACTACGCGTGAGCCGCTTCTAGCCTTAAGCCTTAAACCGTATTGATCTGTCTTCTCTTTCTTTAGCTTTATTACATCGGTTTTTGTATTTCATCCTTAGCGAAGCATAAGCTTAATTTTTTGTTAAATTCGAAACATGTAATTTAGAGAGAGATTGCTATGGCATCATCTGCTGCGTAATTAGGCATTGCATTGCCTAGTTACAATGTGATGATATACTTACTGTCAACAGGTCCCATTTTTTAAATTGACAGAATTTCCTTTTCCGTTCATTTTAGCTTATATTCGCACTCATTCTTAAAGTTCCGCAATAACTTCTGCTAAATCACATTTCTGTTTTCAGACTTTAAATTGCATTTCTTCTACATAGTTTAGTAAAATATGAATGAAAAGAATCATATAATACCAGAATTTTATCTTATTAGGATGAGAAAGTAATATTTTCAAAGCCATTCTTCTCGATTCCATCTTCTTAATCCAATTAAAATTTTTAAATCAGAATCATTTCGATATGAGGGGGAGATATCTTAGTACTATCTGCTACCCTCAATCAAATGGGAAGTTGGTAGAATAACTTTCTCAGAATGCCATTCTGGCCAGATTGAAAAATCAGGCAAAGGGATACCTGAAAAGACAATGTTATCAACCTTTTCTGTTATTCATACTCAAGAGAGAAAAGCAATCCTCATTGGCCGTCTTTATTACATTACAAATGCCGGCGCACTGACCTATGGGTTGGGTGTCTTCAATGCGTTCTGCGCGTCCGGGGTTCGAGTCCTGGCTCGGGCATGGTTTCTCTTCGCACTATGTGTTATCTGTGAGGGATGTGAAAGAGCCCCCCCCCCCTCAGCCCTCTGCAAAAAGTAGTTGTGAAAGCGAGTGTTGAGCGGCGTTCCTTCGACCTGTCCAGACGGCAGGCGGCCACACGTTCCCCCCTAGAGCCCTTCTTGCGGTTTTCTCGGGTGCTTTGATGCCTGTCTAGTTTACCGACAAATTGTCCAGTTATTGCGTTGATGAATCCCTCTTGCGGTTTTCTGGGGTGCTTTGATGCCTGTCTAGTTTACC
>JAPMOR010093730.1:46316-56395 GCA_026543865.1 Argiope aurantia | reverse complement strand
CCCTCTTGCGGTTTTCTGGGGTGCTTTGATGCCTGTCTAGTTTACCGCCAAATTGTCCAGTTATTGCGTTGATATTGTCGGTAAACGTTAAAAATATCAACGGAATAACTAGACAATTTGTCGGTAAACTAGACAGGCATCAAAGCACCCTAGAAAACCGCAAGAAGGGCTCTAGGGGGGAACGCGTGGCCACCTGCCGTCTGGACATGTCGTAGGAACGCTGCTTCATCTTCATGTGAGCTAGAAGTCAGACTTCTGGCTTCGGGCGCTCAAGGGTCTCCATCCTCAGATGCTACTGCACTCCCCTTTCCGCGGTAACGCGAACACGACATCCTCCTCATCCTCATTACTTTATAAATATAATAGAACTGGTAGGTTGAACTGCTCGCCAGATTGTCTGTTAGAGTTAAAAATTATGTTTGCATAAACATATACAAATCCAGGAAGAATGTTAAAAAGATCTTACAATCTATGGTAAAAGTAGAAAATCAATTTTATAAAGATGTCATCATTCGAATTTGTAATTTCTGAAATTATGTAAAAAATTTGAAATTTTAATGTATATGTAAGTAAGAAATCTTTATGAACAATTTAATTTGCGATTTCTCTTTTATGTAAATTGATATCATTTACATTTTTCCTATCATATAATTACTACACTGAATTTCAAAAATGAAATTAAATTCTTTCCTAGGACTGACATTCTTTTATTTTCTTGTGTAAGAAATATAGAAAAGTATTGTATACTTGTCACAAATTCGAACAGGAGATTTTATCGTATTTCCATGTTCCAGATCTCCCTGGATACTAAAAACACATTTTTGGCATTGTATCTATCTGTCTGTGAGCGAAATAACTCTAAAATATTTCGAGTTGGATGAATGATATTTAGTCAGAGTATTTTAAATCAAAGTTTTAGATTTTTTTTTTAATTTCGAAGCAAATTCATTTTTAGGAAGTCTGTCTGTTGAAGCGCAAAGGATTTCGGTAATTACAAAACTACAGGTTCAACGCCTAAAATATAGATTCAAATCGAATACTAAACAAGTCTGCCAAAGGATTTTGTGTCGAATTACACTTGTAACGCATATAAACATAATTGCTCATAAACACAATGATGTAAGTCTATGAAATTCGGTAAAGATCTTATGCTTACAACCAGTATCTCATATTAAATATTTGCTTTAATCGGTTGGAAAAAAGGTGCCCAAAATACATGTTTGCACGATAGATTTAACAAAAATTCTAAATTCACACATCGAAATTATTCTTCGCCAATGCCTTACAACGAATTCACGGTCTTATCTAAAATCCACAATTTTATACAGCGACAGAGAGATAACAATTCTATTGTAGAGTACACAAGAGCGCTTCAAGAACACCATTCGCGTGATTTTCTGTCTAAATATACTTTATCCAGTCATTCAAATTTTCATATATCCGAATATACCCGGCAACCTTTTTATTTTTTGTCGTGTGACTGTTTTAAGCCAAATTTTTACGCAGTAGCTTCTGAAGGTAAAGACCCCACAACACTCGAGGGAAGAAGTCTGACTTCTAGCTCAAATGAAGATAGCACACACACTCGCTTGCATAACCCCTTTTTACAGGGGGGCTCATTCACGCACCTCACAGAAAGAACACAAGGAAGAGAGCAACCATGCCCGAACCAGGACTCGAACACGGAGCGCCTAGTTCACGGAGAAGACGCGCTACCCCTAAGCCAGACTGCCGGCCGGTACTCTTTTAATATGGAAAATTAAAGCTGTACGATAAAGTAATGAAGGAATGAATAATATTTACTTCGACCGAATTATGAACATTAACTGATAATCCTATAACAAGATAAGGATTTTAAATTCACGGCAAAGATTTGTATTTCGAAATTATTCTTCGCCAATGTCTGGCAAAGTATTTTCATCCTTACATAAAATCGACAATTTTATACGGATAGAGGGAGATAACACCTTTATTAAAGAGTCAAGAAAACCATTCCTATTAGTTTATCCAGTCATCCGAATTTTCGCATATCTGAATCTCCCTGGTACTCGTTTAATACGGAAAATTGAAGGCGTACGATTAAATGCTGAAGGAATGAATAATATTTGATTAACCGAAATATGCTGATTAACCGATAAATCCCATGTACAAAATAAGGATCAATGATTTCAAGAATATTTATCAATAAGTTGTTGATGAAAAAACAGGTCACGCTTGCTCTCTGTAACATGAACTTTATCCATTGGGAATTTAAACTTCTTGAAAACAAAGAAGATAATATATAAAACATCAATCCATAATTGAAAAATGTTTCCGTACCTCCAAAGCAATTCTCAAACAATAATACATGGGAATGGATGGCCTCCAATTTCCCAGAAGTCTCTGGTCCTGTATGCTCTTTCTATATTAAACAATCGTCACCGAATAGTACCGGGGTGACCTCAGACCGAATTACATTTGTTTCATTTTCCCCAAACAAATTAGGAATCAAATTAGCTACAAAAGGGTTCTGTTTTTCTGAGTATCAGTGGCAAGGGGGGGGGGTCCGTCTGCATTCCGGCAAATCTCCGACCTGTGAAAAAGCACTTCCACCCAAGTCGAAAACATCATTGCCCTTAAAATTGAACAAACACATTGTTCTCTCGCGCCTTCACACATTTTTGAAATAGAAGACAATGGATGAGAAAACAAAACAAACGAGTTCCAACGGAATCTACGCAAATGCGTTCGGGCTCTTTGTTTTCAATTAAACCACAGAGAAGGTTGTTTGATTTTCGGTTGTTTTGTTAATCTTTTCTGTTCCAGGGCGGAATTTAACAGCTATTTTTTATTATTATTGTTGGGGCGAGCAGATGGAATGCTTCTTCCGGGGCAGGTGGCGTGAGTAAGGGTAACCTGCATTTGTTTAGAATTTGTAAATAAGGAAGGTTTCATCTGTGGAGAGAATGGGGAATAATAGCTGTTGTTTAAGGTATCATGAGGGTTATACATTTCTAACTCTGGATGAATGAAATATTTTCATAAAAAAATAAAAACTAAGGTTATTTTGGATGCATTTCGGTAATCAGAAACTATAAATTGTTTTATGGATTTCGAACTGAATATTGAAAGCTGTACCTAAATATGCCTCGTATTATGCACTGCTGAGTCAGCCATCACCAGTTGCTGAAATGAAATGTCATGAAGTGGCGAAACGATAATTTACTGAGCCTATTTAAAGGACTTATAGATAATTATATCAATAAGTCCTTTTAATTATATCAATAAACTACTAATCAATAAGTCCTTATTTTATAAGGACTTATTGATAAGGAGCAAAAATTATTTTGTCATGCTCCGAGTGCCTGTTATCTATCATAGGCCACTGATGACCATGTAGCAGGCTTGAGCTTATGACTAGAAATTTTGTTCAAATTGAAATAAAATTCCTATTCGTTGCATAAAATTTAATAAATAAATAATAATTCTTAATTAGATATTAAGCACGATAATATTTAAAAGTTCTTATAGCATATGTAAATTACGGCAAAAAAATGAACGAGAGTGATTTTTCTGGAACTTTTTTCCATATCCTGTAATAAAATACTTGTGCATTATTAATATATGCTACTGGTGAACAATAATTACAAAAGAGCAAATTAGTTTGCAATATTTGGCAATTTTTTGACTTTGGGATGCTGTTAATACAAAGATGCGAGAAAAATGAATACTTATTTCCGGCCCGGTTGAAACCAAAATTTGACAAACTCACAAAATTTATTTCATATTTTTAAATTTCACTTTTAAGTTAACTCATTTACATGCTTGCAAACATATAGAGCAATAGACGGTCAACCTCCTGGCGGATTTGATTACAGATTTTTTTATATATTTATACTTTGGATGCCAAACTTGTGTATCAAATTTTATATAAACTATCTTATTTTTTGTAGCTAGTGTTTTAACTTTTATTTGGATTGACTGACTTCCTGCCAATTTATTTTCTTCAAAATTTGATACCAATCTAATCTGTATTTGTTTGTTAAATTCATATGTTGAATTTGATCCGTTTAATTGAAAAAAATTTCTGAGCTATCGCGTTCACAGATGTAATCCCAAAAATGTTTTTTTTTTCAGATTCAGGGAGATTTAAAACATGGAGATTCGGCAAAGTCTCGAGTTCGAATTGCTTTTCCTGCGACAAAATTCTATCCGTGCTGGTTTTTACGTTTTGAAGTTATTATGCTTATTTGCATTCGGACTGTGGGATAAACAGACTTCCTCTGAATATAATTCGTTAAAAAATTCGATAGAATTATATCCATTTTGTGTAAAGACTGAATACCGTATTCCATTCCTGTAGCCCAAAGCGTTTGAGCTGTCACGTTCAAAGATAAAATAGGTACATAAATAAGTTTTTCTGACTTATAGAGGTTCGAAATGTGGAGATTTGATAAAATTTCGAATTCGAATTTACTGACCGTTATAGTAACTTCTCTTTGCATACATTGCATATGAGAAAGTAAAAAATTACTTAATATTGACACCTAAAGAACAATTTTCTGTCCCTAAACTAGGGATTTTCAATTTGGCAAAAGCTGTGTGAGAAACCCAAACTAATATGGTAAAGATATCTAAAAATTCATTCAAAAAACTGCAAGTAATTTGATCAGCGAAAGAAATACTGGAATCAAAATTTGGTAGGGAAACATTGGACTAAGCAGAAATAAATTTTCTTTGAAAAAATGCATTAAAACATATAAAACATTTTGATTTGATAACATGCTTAAAAGGTTTGATATCAATTCAATGGTAATGAAAAAAAAAGAATTCAGCAACGCAGACGATTCCTGATTTATAAAACTTTGAGAAATATTATTTAAATCTACTTAAATTAAAATTTTAATTCTAACTTCTGAACATGAATTAGAAACCATTTTGGCACGAAGATATCATAATTCAAAAAAAGGAATATCTAATCTCATTTGAATTAGAAATTATGCTAATAATCTATAACTGTAACTTAAAATTGCTATTTACACTCCAAACACCGTTACCGAAATTCATAATTAATACTTTGGAATTAAATGTTACCGAATTTTTTTCTCATCGTCAAAGCCTTCAGTAACAAACCCAGATCTGAGAATATATGAATTACCATTTTGAGAGAAACGAGAACCATTTTGAGTAAGTGAAACATCTCTTGGAGCTTCATAATTATTTCTCTCAACAGAATGTTCGAATTTGCATGGCTGCCTCCAGATGAAGTTATTCCCAGATGCTTCAGAAGCCATAAAGCGCAGACGATTTCTTTATTCATGAGCGCTATCATATCGATTGCGCGTGCTTCCTTCTGGAAATGCAGATCTAAACTCAAAAGAGTTATTCTTCTCGATTTCGGAGGAAGTTTCCATTTTGTCAGCGAAATCAATACTGATTAAGATACACTGACGAAGCCACGGAATGTAATTGCGTGCTGCTTGCTTACAAGAAAGCAATCGAAACCATCCACTGGCAGGTAATCTTTTCATGCGAGTTCGGTCTGAACGCGGATTGGTTTCACCCGGGATTTTTTCATTTGGACGAGATCTTTTCAATTGATATGATGATGGACCTATTAAGTGCTTACTGCATTCATAAGATGAACTCTGATATTTATTACCAGTGATTTATACAGGTAATTTCTGGAGATATTTTGGAAAGTATCGAAGTAATGCAAACAATTTATTTATTTGATGATGTTCTAAGCAATAAATGGTGAATTATGGGAACATTCACTATAACCCAGTTTTAAAAGACAGCAGTTTATTTTTCGATAAACATATTTCTAATGACATATTTAAAGAATATTAAGAACCAACCTACGTAGCACAAAATAGTAAAATTTGATAAAGGATACGTTTCAATTAAGAATAATAATAACGTGAACGAAAAATTTTTAAAATATAGAATCTCAAAATATTGAATTTCGAATTGTTTTCTTTTTTAATGATGCTTTTGAGCAGTTATTTGAAAGAGAAATCACAGAGTATGTCTTCACTGTTTATGTTCTCATTTCTTTGCTGCAATTTTTATTTCTCTTGAATCATAGATTTGATTAATTGTTAACAGCTTTCAAAATGAGGATGAACCAATAATCTAAAGAAGAACCAATTCTCTTAAGTTGAAATTGCATATTTACTATTTTTGGAGTACAGGTAATTTATACAGGCAATATTTGGGGATGGTTTGGAAAGGGTCGATGGAATGCAAACAATTTGTTTATTTGATGATGCTTTAAAAAATGAAGGGTGAATTATGGGAACACACTATATGTACATGGAACGTCATGATAGCTCAGTGTAAACAGACAGTAGTTTATTTTTCAATAAACATATTTAGAATGGCACATTTAAAGCATGATAAGAACCAATATACATAACACAAAATAGTAAGGATTTTAAAATCTGACGGAGGTTGAGTTTAATGAAAAAATTATAATATGAATGAACAATTTTTATAATCCAGAATCTCAAACTTTTAAATTTTTGAGGGGTTTTTTTAATGATACTTTTGAATAGTCATTTGAAAGAGAAATTTTTTGCATGAAATAAAAATTTAACTTTCTTCGATCAAAGAATATGTTTTTAGTGTTTATGTTCTCATTTCTTTTCTGCAATTTTTATTTTTCTTGAATCATAGATTTGATTAATTGTTAAAATCTTTCCAAATGCGGATAAATCAATAATCTAAATAAGAACCAATTCTCTTAAGTTGAAATTGCATATTTTCTATTTTTGGGGTACAGGTAATTTTTGGTGTACATATAATTTTTGGGTATGTTTTGGAAACTATCTAAGGAATAGAAACAATTTATTTATTTGATGATGATCTAAGCAATAAGTGTAGAATTATGGGAACACATTATACATGGGGCATCACTATGACTGGATTTAAAAAGTCATCAGTTTATTTTTCAATAGACATATTTAAAATGGTAGTTTTAAAGAATGATAAGAACAAACCTACACAACACAAAATAGTAAGAATTTCAAAATGTGATAAAAGATGCGTTCAAATAAGAGTAATAATGTGAACGGACAATTTTAAAAATCCATGATATCAAAATTTTTAATTTCTAGTCGTTTTTCAATGATGCTTTAGAATAGCCCTTTGATAGAAGAATTATTTGGAAAGTTAATAGAGAAATTTATTGGAAAGTTAATAAATAAAATTTGATAGAGAAATTATCAGAAGTAAAAAAAAAACTTTTCTGATCATATAATATGTCTTTAGTGTTTATGTGCTCATTTCTTTGTTGCAATTTTTATTTTTATTGAATAACAAATTTTATTAATAGCTAATTGCTTTCAAAATGCGGAAAAATCTATAATCTAAATACTATCGAATTCTTTTAAGTTTAAATTACAGATTTACTATGAGATAGTTGATATATAAAATGAACATAGATTTCCATTTTTGCTTTCTTGTATAAGAAGTATATAAAGAGTAAGTAGTATAAATATCAAAACATGCAACATCGGATATTAACGAATCTCTAAGCTTCAAACTTACCTAAAATTTTAGAAATAACCTTTTTGTCTGTGAATACCATTACTCAACACCGTAACTAAGCTAAGTAGACAAAATTTGCTACGTAATGTTTAAATTCGTCAATTTCAATAATATTGAATAATTCTCTTACTGGCTGTCAATTGACTCTTATTTGTACCAACCTAATCAAAACTGAAAATTACCTTAATTTGGACTCCATTCAAAGTGTTTTAATCTAAATTCTGAGATGGGAGAAGAAATCCCAGCGGATATATCTACCATCCAATGCAACACAAACAAAATGCGCTTCAACGCAATAAGGTTTCAAGAATAGAATATAGCTTACATCACACTCTCTTCTAGCTGTAATTGTATTAATATATTTAAGATGTAAAATTTTCTGAATGCTACACTCTTTGATTTGTTAGTTATAAGTACCAAATAGATGTATACCAGATCAAAAAAATTGAATAATTTTTTTACACAAATCTCCAATATTAGTTAGCTAAGCTACTAGGCCTCCTTTTAGAGATTACATAATGGAATTATGTAACTGAAAAAAATTAATATTCATACGATACAGGTCAAATGGGCTGCATTAGTTTAATTTTGAAATTCATTACGCATATTTCTGGAAGAAAGAGGACGTGACATGATAGCACAGAATATGGCAACGTGCAGTTATGTATTAGATAACTTGAGGAACAACATTAATTCTGACGAATTTATTACATTGTCTTAGTAAAGGTTTTCTTTTAGGGAAAAAATCGTAAAAGGTATTTTAAAAATTAATTTGCGTTTTAAAAATATTAAAAATTCCTTAAGATATATTTCAAGTATAATGACATTAAATACCAAATATACATAGATATATATAGATATTTGTAAAAAGAAGTGGAATACATTTTTTCATGCAAACGCATTAATTTAAAAAAAATGCAACTATTATTTAAAATTTTATTGAAAACATTCAATATTTCATGCTCTGGTTTTAAAAATAAGAATTAAAAAATAAGCAAATAGAATAAATTATATCTCACAAAAAATATTATTTGCGAATAAATTCGATATAGCTAACTTATCGTTATTTTTCTTTAATATTAATCTACTTAAACAATAACTGTTATGCTCACTTTGGAAGTTTGGACAATGGCAAAGATAAGACAATCAATAAAATTGTATATTTAGTTGAATGAATTTGTTCCGATTCGTCAACCATTCGATTTGTCACTGTTTTTGGAATTCCGTTAACTACAAGAGCAAAGTAACTATTACTTAATTAAGAGTAATATGTCTTCCTAACTGACATATAACTAGAAAATAAATTATGGTTTTTATATTAAGAGGCAGTACGAAACAATCGATGCACAGCTTCGCATAATAAAAAACTTTTCTATGACATTTTTTTTTCTTTATCTAAATAACAATCCATTATATCTGTAATAGTTTCAGATTTCGGTCATTGCATAATAGAAAACATTTATTCTAAAGAAAAGAAAATATAACACACAAATATCTAATATTGTTTGTTTCGGAACAAATATTTATCCTTATAAAACTAATCTTTAGAGATTGGCAACTGAACAAGCCAAAAATAGACTAAAGCAGACTTTCACCAATATATAATTAATTAGCGGAACATTTTTTGAAAACTCCTATTAAATACTTATATATTCAAACTTTTATATAAATTAATTTAAAGAAAACCCCAAAGAAAAAAGAATAGCAAAAATATGTCGTTGTTTTTTTTCTGAACAGGAATTCAAAATAAGTATGAAACAAAACGCTTAAAAATTCAAAAGCTTATCAAAATATTTGTTCATATTTTTACATATAAGAAATACATTACATACTTCCTGATATATGAAATAATCGGTTTTTCAAATCAATCTTTTATTCGAACTGATAACGAGAGAAATTTGCTGTCTCATTTTGAAACATATACATAATTATAAAATCATTTAATGAGCATATTATTTATTTTATATTTAAAGAATATAAAATATAGCAAAATTCTAAATTTTGCTATTTAGATTTCGGATAACAATTTTGAGAAATTATTTTATGAAATTTGAACAAGAAAGCATGATTTTGTATTGAATTTACAAGGTTTTTAGAAAGATTTATCAAAAATTTAGAATTAGAGAAAATATATTTTAGAAATGTTATTATAGCGTTGAAATGCAAGTAAAAAAAATGTAGAAAACACCTCAACTTCTCAAAGAATGAGCAAAGAATGAGCAACTTCAAAGGGCGTTAGAAAGAAAGTTGTCCATAAATTAAGATTATTGTATAAAAATGTGTACAAAGCTTTCGCCAAAACCGAAATAGGGCACAGGACTAATGTTGTAGTCGAAAGATTACGTATCAAATATTCATTTAACAAATCATTGTATTTTTAAGTTATTATGTATACATGCATGTGAGAGTGCAAACCGACAAACTCAATTCTTTGACGAATTTGATTTAAAATGTCACATTTTTTAGTCGCTTCAATATATATACACATAATTTTATCAATATACACACACACACACACACACACACACACACACACACACACACGT
>JAPMOR010093730.1:7407-46216 GCA_026543865.1 Argiope aurantia | reverse complement strand
TATATATATATATATATATATATATATATATATATATATACTCACTTACTCTTGAAACGACTGAAAAAATGAAACTGAGTAATGCATCATTTCAAACAACTTTTTTTAGCTTCTAGATTAGCAACAAATACAGTTCTTACTTATCAAAAACTTGTACAAAACAGCATAGGGGAAAATTTTATATAAATATCGAACTTCATATTATTTCTTTCATGAATTATTGCTCAGTTTCTAAAATAATATGCGCATCCAAAGTATAATGATTTTGTTCTATTGGAATTATTTTTCTTTTTAAGAAATTTAGACACACTAATTAAAATATACGATAAACATCTTTCAGTGATAAAATTATACTTAATATAGTCCAGAGACGTGTGCGCTATATTTCATTATCTTTGTAGTATTTTAAAATAAAGAAAGCAAAATATAATGATTGGGTTTAATTAAAATTGCTTTAGCACTTTTGAACAAGCTTTCATACATGTCTTGCAGTAATTATTATTCTAAGATATTCATTAGAGAAGATTACACCCATCATATTTTTATTTTCTGAGTTCAAAATATGTATTTCATCACATTCATTTTGATTGGTCTATTTATTATACATTTTAAAAATATATACACTGTATCTGCATTGATTAAATAATGAGGTTAGGGTTGATTGATCCGGACATTATTTTTGCTCGCCTCTCGAGGAATATATATTTACACATTAAAATTCTCTTTGTTATTTGGAGGTGAAGTCTGCAAAAATGCACCTGTAGTTTTGTAAATATAAAAGTAATGATACAATCTATACTATGTACCCTGGTAAAATTTATAGAAAATACCATGGTAAAATCTATATTATAACCAAGTATTTTTTCCAATGAATACTAAATGGGAAAAAATTGGGACATTAGTCGAGAAGATAGCAGTATAATTTCGATGCTTAGAATGCTTCAAGATTTTCTATTTTTTGCCAAAATATTTGTGAGTTTACTGCTTTCTTTAATACATTAGTCATAGTTAGATTCCAAATTCCAAACGTTTATTTTCAAAAAAAAAAAAAAAAAAAAAAACTTTAGTTTACTTTATTTTGCCGATTCGCTGTAGCTCCATAAACTTATTCTGGATTTAACGAGCACATAAACTGGATGCCTTTATTGTGTAGGTTTTTTTTCCTTTTCTAATTAATTATCTGTACTTTTTTCTATTGTTGTTTTGCTTCACTTACAGTTGCCATACTGAGTAAGCCGATGCGGAACATCTGCTCCAAACGATAATAATCGTCGTCTGCAAATGAATAAGATATACAAGGAAATTTTGATGAGAAAAATTATGTACTATTTATTAAGATATGTGTTTAGATTCGAATAAGATTTTTTGCAGTGCATTTTTGTCATATATTAATATTCACATATTAAATAATAATTAAAAAGAAATCTCATTTATTACTATTATTAAATTTTATGTGTTTTTATTAATTTTCGCTAAAATATTTAGTTTTTTTTTTAAATTCCTATTTTCAAAATGTGTCTTGGATAATTCTTAAAATTTTTTTCAATTAATTTATTTCTGATAAAATATAATTTAAAAATAAGAAATGATGACATTTTAATATTTAAAAATGTATCACTAATGCTTAAAGTAACCGAAATTGCTTCCAGTCGAAAAACACCACTTTATTAATTAAATAAAGTCGTAATAATATATTTATTCGATGGTGATAAATCCGTTTTCTTTAAATTAAGTTAATTCCAAGATGATTTTCTAACTCCAAGGAGAAGTTTGTCACCGAAAGCCGGAACGATTAAGCTAATTAGACAGAAGTTGAAAAAAAAACGAATTCAATTAAAACTTTTTTTAGAATAGAATCATTTTAGAATATTTTTTCTTGTTCAGTTACTAAACGTAATTGATTGAATCAAAGAAGTAATTGATTTTTAATTCTTGATTTTTATGTTTTGTAAAACTTTCTAAATCATTTTATTGATTTAAATAAAAGTTCGACATATCGGAAATTCATTAACAAAATTCCCGAATTTCAGGTAAATATATAATATAATTATAGGTGTTTTTTATTTAAATTTCATATAAAGTTGTTTTTGTGGCCTGAATTTTATATAAACTCAATGAAAGCAAATTTTTGTGATTTTTATAATTAATATTTTTCTTTTCAGAGATAGTATATCAAATATTTCCCCACATTTAAAAAAATGAACGAAGGTTTTACAACTTAAGCCAGTGATGACCAAATAGTTTGTGGAATTCTGTATTCGGATTATATTTCTGAACATGACATTATATAATGGCTTCCAGTTCGTTTTCCAAAAGCAACAAGCATGTCCAAAGCTCGGATTTTTGAAAAGGCTCGATATTTGTTTTTCACTTTAGTTGAATGAAATTTAATAAACACAGTGTGCCAAATCTGCAGTTTACGTTACTAAAAGTATTAAAAAAGAGTGCAAGAATTTCGTATAAGTAAAGAAAAATTATTGTAATTGTTAAAAAATTCGAACTCGATATTTTGAAAAATTTCAGCATTTTTGGCTAAACGAATGAAATTTGGCATATGGACTTAAGATCAGATTTGTAGATTTCTACAAAATTCAGAACAAAATCCATTCAAAGAAAGACTGTCTATCTGACAGTTCAAGTGCAACAAGATTCGGTAGCTCGAATAAGAAAGACAGATAAAATTTGAACAAAACTTTAACATCTAAAATGTAGTTTTTATCAAATTTTAAGCCTAATTTGTCAAACGTTGATCATCTGCTGCATATAATTTCGAATGCATGTAAACACAATGACTTAAATTAATAAATTTAGTAATCATCTTGTAACTACAACATTAGTTAAATGTCAAATTTTGGATTCGGTCAGTTGATAGAAAAGATGACGCATGATAAATTCAGTAAAAATTCTAGATTCGAATGAAAGATTTATATTTCATAGCTATTATTCGCCAATGAAATACAAGACATTCCTGATATTAAAAAGGTTAACAATTTTATGCGCAGGGGAGATAAAAAATTTATTGGAGAATATGTGAAAATATTTTGAGATCACTCTTGCTAGTAAAAACGAATGATAAAAAATGATTTGCTTGCTATAATATGAATTGAAAAGTTCTTGGAGTAAATAATAATACATGTTTCTGAAATTATAGACCGACAGATGGTTAACACCTTGGTGGATCTAGCTCAAAATTTGATATGTGTCTACACTATAGATACTAAAACTGTGAACCGAATTTTATCCACCTAACTCTCTTCGTTTTGTAGTTATCGTGTTAACTTATATTCGAACAGACAGACAGACAGACAGGCTTCCTCTGAATGGATTTTGTTCAAAATTTGAAAGATATCTACAAATGTGGTATAAAACCGGCATGCCTAATTTCATAAGTCTATCTCAAAGCGTTTTTTAGTTATCTGTGTCACAGACAGACAGACGGACATTTACCAAAATGTGTTTTTCGAACTCAGGGAAGTCTAGAACAGGTAGATTCTTCAAAATTTCGAGTTTGAATTTTTCGACGATTACTATATTTTCTCTATAATATGTATACGAGGAAGTAATTTATAAAATTGGACAAGGTAAATGTCCTGAATCGGCTACTATCAAAACTATGGCATCTGAAACTCATAAGAAATAATTAGAGTTTTTGCACAGACGGACTATCATTTATTTTTATCTTTTTCCTCAAATTTGTTTCAACGATTCTCATGTAGGGGAATCTCAATTTGATGATGTGCTTGTTAATAATTGCCTGAAGTTACACGAACAGGAGTTAATGATAAAGTATATAATGATAAAGTTATCAAGCTAAATGGAAAATTTATTACGAATAAAGGTTCTCTTTCAAAACTGGTACTTAGTTTCCTAAGGGTAAAAACAAAACTATTTTTATACCATCTAAATATATCGACTGTAATTATATACTTTCTGTTATTAAATTTCCAGTCTTCGGAATAACAAGTGTCTTCTATCAGCTGGAATAGATCAAGCAAAATTAACCATTTTATGGGTTTATTCCATTTGTTGGTAGCTTGAATACATTCAAAAGCTAGAATATTCTATAATAATTATAACAGAGTAATTATTGCAAGTTTTGAAGATAGCAGCTTCTTTTTTATTCGAAATCTTCTACAAATGGCTGAATCATAAATTTATATGGATGATATATGCGCTCCACGTGCATTCCATAAAGTGTCTTCTAATATGCTAACTGAGTGTGAAAAAATAATTAAAAATTAACTAATCAATTAGTATTCAAAAAAGAATTTTCATATTTATTGTTTCCATTTCTATAACTTAAAATATGTTATGACGTTTGGGGTGACGTTTTTGAAAAATATTCGAAAATATTTATAGTTTTGAATAAGAAAAGATTGAAAATACATCTCTAAAATAAGACTGTACCATTTAAGTAACAAATTATTTTTTAACAAATTGGTAAAAAGGGCGGGTTTTTTTTCGAAATAAAAACAGGTATAAAGCAAAAATCTTTCAAATTAGAAGTCTATTTAATGATTTGCTTAAAAGTTTGCAGATAGTTTAAGGAATATATAATCTAGTTCTTGGAATAAAAATAAGTTGTATTTATATTCATTCTTTAAATAATGAGGTTCCTCTGATAAATAACACGATTTTTTTTACAATGTGAAGCACTAAAACAACTATAAAATATTTCTGAATGAATAGATTACTTATTCTCTATTTCAGGAACTGTAGACCATGTTTAGAAATTATTATACCGAATTTGAACACAAAATATGCATTAGATTTTCATTTTTGAGGTTTTTCGTAAGAATACTCTTCAAAAATTAGAATTTGAAAAAAATAGTATTCAAACAAATATAAAGGCAAATATAAAACTCTGTGTAATTCCTAAATTCAGTAAAACATAGACTTAGAAATAAAGTTCTAACGAATTTATAAAGAAACCTGTTCAAACAGCAGGAATATTAAATTTTAAGAATTTCATATTTTTACAGAAAAATTGACTTTTTAACATTGTTTATCTACCTTAGTTGAAGATCCTGCTGATTTTAAGTTCTCCTTTTTCTTTCGGGTTTATAATTTAAATGGGAATCAAGACATGATTCTCTTCTAAAACTGACAATAATCTATATTTTCAAAATTGGCAAGTCATAATAATATATTCTAAATATATTCTAAAGAGAATAAATGATTGAATTAATTTTTGGCAGCCTTATATATATTTTCAATCTATAAATTAACAACTTTTATTTCAGAATCATAATACCTGATCCACATTAATTTGTTAAGGAAATTCTAAAAACATTTTAAAACAGATTCGAGATTTTTTAAATTTGATTGCTCGTTATATTTAATACACTAGCAAAATACCTGGCATTTTCTAGTTTTATTTTTTTTACCAAATGAGAAATCTGAGATTGCAATGTTATATTAAAAACATAATACTTGTTATTAATACATTTTGAGGAAATATTTAGCAAATTCCAAAGAAAGTATGCCAGGTAATTTAAAATGCAAAACAAAATATTTATTTTCATTTCAATACAGTGAAATACAATTATTAAACTTGCAAAATTAAACAAATATGTGCTATTTTTGATTATAAACAACATCTTAACAATATTAATGCTCAGAAAGAATAAAGCTACAACCTACATATGCATAATGTCTTTAAATATTCTAGTGTAAAATTTCTTGTCTATGAAATGTTAAAAAATATTACATATGCCTGCCTAAATTTGAAACATATATATAAAGAAAATATACTGAAAAGAATAGAAAGAAGAGACAAAGAAAAGAATAGAAAGACAAGCATCGAGAAAAATGAAAACGATTTTATATTTTTATCACACTGATTCTATTTAACAACGCTTTTAAACTCAAATTTATAAACTTTTAACATTTTTATTGTAAAAGCTTCATATATTTCCATAAGCAGTAGAATATTTTTAATTAATAAAGTTAAAAGTGAAAAAAAAATTGATTCCTTGACAGTATAAAATATTTCAATTTTCTTAAGAAGAGAAGTGAATTCATCTCCGAAAGAGAGCTTACGAGAACTTAAAATTTTTTCAAAATAATCCTCAGAATTTTTTAAATATAGTTACAATTAAAAATATCCTTAATATTTTCTCTTAGAGATTCTCTTTTACTTAAGTAAGATGACTTGTTTTGAATTTAAATTTTACCTGAAAGAGTGGAGAATTGAATATATGTTTTGTAATAATAATAATTTTTAGATAATTTTCTCAAAAAGAAAAATGTTAAAATTATCTTTAAAAATTTTTCTCTCCTATTTTTAATGAAATTCATACGAATATTATAATATTATGAATGTATAAAACATGAATTTCATTAGAAAAACAGCCAAACGATTTTCTTAAATCTTGTAATGAATCATATCAAAGAGATTCCAAAATGCGATATAATTTATTATTGTATATCACGTGATTGGAAAATTATGGGATAAATTATTTGCTCGAGCTTGGATTTTTTTTTAATATTATGCAACTCAATGTTTACACTTTAATGATGTTTCAATGTTTTCACAATTTTACTGATATGCAAAATAAAAGAAACAAAAATATTTCTTCTTAAGTAAAATTTATCTGATATAGTTAGATATTTTTGTGCAGAAAGATACTAACTATATGTTTATCTGATTCATTTGCATCTTTAAAGCCATGAAATTAGAAGCATATAAAAATGTAATAAAGATTTCCTGAGGTAAAATATTTTGTTATAGATACAAAGAAAAGAGAAATAAATTTTTCATAAAAATCTCATTATCTTTTGAAATTATTTAGATGCTGAAATATTTTACGATATTAGTAACTGGACACTTTTTTCTACTAGCTAGTTTCGACAAAAAATACTGGTTATGACTAATCTCAATTAAATTCCTTATACATAATTTACGTTCATAGTTTTCTCAACAAAGTAGTTGTAAGCATTAAAATATTACAGACATTAAATCCATGTTATTTCATTAATATTACAATTATTACATTTATAGCATACATAGACCTTCTTAATGGTATGGATTACATTGGCAACTTCATGTCATAACTTAAGGGTTTGGGTAATGTATTTAATTTTTTTGTGGTTATGCAGTTTCAATTTCTGATTCCTCATGTATATATATAATTTGCAGAATCTTTATGCCTTAGATTCCCACGATGGAAAAAATCCTGCAATTAAATATTTGGGGGTCATGAAAATGATTTGAATATCAGTAAATATTGAAAACTAATGTTAAAAATTAAACAAAATTTTAAAAAAAATCGTCAAAATTTAGATAAAAAATATTGCATGACAATTAAATTAACATCATAAAAAAAATTATTTCAATTTTTTTGATTGAATACTTTTTTATTAATACTTTTTTTTTACTTTTTACTAATGGGATAAGAATAAGTTTTGGAAGTTATCGCTGAAAACCGCCAAAATCCCACTAAATTTCCACTCAATTAAAAAAAATTTAAATTCTCCAACCTGCAAAATGTCAAATTTCCACTCAATAATTTTTTTTCACATTCTACAGGATGTATATTCCTTCTCTTCAAAATATATTTGTGCCCCATTTGGTACTTTTGAGACAAATGGTAAGTCAGTCTCCTTCATATAGCCTGGTTGGTAGATCGTCAGATTCACGTCCCTTAGGTTGCGAGTTCGAACCTCGCCAGCCGAAGATTCCCCGCGTGCTTGGCGGTTGACGTGCGTATAAATCTGTCGTGGTCGCAAAGTCATCCATGTCGAGAGTAATACCACTGGGGGTACCGGATCAAGGGTGATCGTTCTCTGATTCAGGTCTAAATTACGATCTGTGGATGAGTCGATGAAATACGAGAATAAAGTCCGCCCAGTAAAAAGGGTTGTGATGTGTGTGTAGTTAAGTCGTATTCTTGGCCCTAGGGCTCTACGATAAAAAAACAAAAACAAGAGGCTCTCCCCCTTAGGCTTAAAGCGGCTGTGCTTCGAACAGCTGGCTTGTCCGTGGCAAGTGCCATAAGTAACAACATTCTCCTTTATTATTAATAGATATATCACAAAATGATTTTTATTGTTGTTAATGAATCAGCCTTGAATTCGATTCCCAAAGCAAATATTAAAAAAATGAAGTAATTATTTTCAAAGCATGAAAGGGAGATTGATATATGTGGCGTCAAAGTCACGGAATAAACGCAATGAACGTGTCATCGAACAAATAAAAAAATATCTGCACGGAGCAATGTCACTTGTTATGCAATATTTTTAAATTCCCGTGTGCGTTGGAGATGAAGCAATACAATCGTCAAAAAATTTGACCTCAGAATTTGATGAATCTTGACGTTTTTGACCTCCCTAAGTTGGAAAATATTATTTTTATGAGTTATACTAATCTGCCTGTCTATGAAAGCGATAGCTCAAAGCACACGAGAAATGGAAATAGAATTTTATATGCTCACTTATCATCAAAGACATCCAGAGTTAGCCTTCTTTATAAGGTGGACTATTCTTTATAAGGCATAGGTGCAATAAAACCATTTGGGACCTTAAAAGCTTTAGAAAGTAAAAAAGGAACATACAACCAGAATATGTAGTACAATTGCGTGTTTATTTATTACGTGATTTTGTTTTTGCTATTAATTATTTCAGAAAATTTTTTAAAAAATTAGAATTTTTTTCGATGAATCAGAAGTGCATTTAAGCGTGTTTCTACGTTTTCATGGCAAGAGTGTTCAGTTTGTGTGGAACTTTTTTCTCCAGTTGGAGCTTGAATTGTAACTTCTGAAGTCGAAGTAACCTCTTTCCCAAAATTACTTCAGAGACAAGAAAACGGATTTACTTGTGACTTCTTGAAATGTAGCTTTTATTCCTTTTCTTTTTCTTCTAATATTTTTTCAAACAGAAGAATATTTCCATTGCATGGATACAATTACATTTAACGATATTAAACATTTTATGTTATGAATTATCAAAATACTATATGCAATCCAACCTAGACGATGAGGTAAATGACCGTAAATCTATTTACTTCATGTTTATAACATGTTACACATTTGCCCCAGACTGTAATATATCCGCAAACTTCGTATATTTCCAAATACGTCGATTGTTCCAGTTTAATTTATTTCTCTTTTCTTTTCATATCGCTATTATTATTTACAGCATTATTATTATTATTTTTTTGTTATTCATCATGCCCCCCCCCCCCCAAATCACGGGGCCAAGGTACATGGCACCCTCCAGATGGCTGGCCCTATATACATAAAATTTTGAATGAAATTTATCCAAGAGGACTACGTCTGCAAATAGTCTGTAATAGTAACTATATAGCACGTACCATTTTTTTTTGTCACAAATGTTTAAAGATATGAATTGCAAAATTCTTAGTCATTTCGCTTTCATTTAAACAGAAATTTCTAAACAGTTAATAGTAAGTAAAGCCCTATATGTTCTGAATTGAGTAAGCATACCATAATGTTGAGAGAAAAACACTGCAGCGATTTGAATAGAAAAATACTGTGTTATATTCCTAAATAGGTTTATTATAACGCAATAGAGAAAGTTGACAATCGAACGAAATATAAGTTTAAATTTCTCACTTAACAAATCTGGCATATGAAACTCTAGCATTACAAGACAACTTATACGAAGATAAATTTCTAAGCAATATCTCATTCTTCATAAAGGATTTTCTAACACATTGATGGATATACGTGTGTTTATTAAAAATAAAAAAAATCTAGTTAATAATTTAAATAATATTAACTAATATATCATCACTTTAAAAAAATCAATCCATTTATTATTATTAATTATTAGCCAGCTACATAAGGCTTTTAAAATAGGAAAATAATATTTTAAAACCTAGACCCTTTTAAAAATTATCAAAAAGGTCGAAAACAAAATTTTATTAGGAACTAGAATTATAAATGACTATTTCAAACACTAAAAGAATCATTTTGAATATTACTAGTAATAATTACATTTGCCACTTTGGACATTACATCATACATTGGATTTCCATTTAATATAATTTTCAATTTTTATTTTTATTTTAACATTGAAGTTTCAATTTTAATTCAGGTATATTAGAATTTCAATTTTAATTGCCTTATTAGCATTTTTAGTAATTTTGTGGGCGGTAACTACTTTAATAAATGACATTAACGTGGTTGCCATAATCGTGCTATAAATAATCATATTTACAGAATATATATTTTTCTGTCGTTACAAACATTTCTGAAAGACAACGCTGTTTAGTCTGAACGATTTTTTTTATATATTCGTTTAATAAATTTTAGCATGTATGAATCTACAATCTTTTTTTAAAGTTTTTTTTCACCTCAACAGAAATATTTTCTATTATTTCTTCGACTGGTATTTGTTTAAACGTCATATTAATTTGTTAAGCGATAATTATTTTAAACTCCAATAGTAAGCACGTTGAATTTCTTGACGGCTGAGAACTCTTTTGCAGTTATAAAAAATTTGTTTCCTTTCAATATTGGTAATCTTCAATATTTTATTTTCATTTTATAAAGCCAGCGCAAAAATATTAGTAAAAACTATTAAAAAAAACATTTATCAAATTAATATTTTTATTAAGTTTTAAAATAATTCTATTTATAAGTCAGAAATAAAAGAAATAAGTCATTTATGAGTCAGAAATAAAAAGAAAATAAACAAATGATGATAAAATACCATCTAGTACCATCCAGTTACATAAATTTTTCATATGGAGTAATTCTCTCTTATAGGATTTGAACATGTGTCAGTTCTTAATTTTGCAAAAGTATGTCGAAATATTACTAACTAAGACATAACAATTAACTGAAAATATCGTACAAATACTAATAATTATTTCATTTATTTTTTATCAATTTTTTCCATCTTTTCTATATTTTAACAATCATTTCATGAGTTTTAAAATAAATCTCTATTTTTCTTTCATCCCTGAAAACGTTTCAATCAACGAATAGAAAAAAAAAAAAAAAAAGAGCATCGTTCTTTTATCAAATTCATCAAGGCGCGACTCTCCTGTTGGCATTGACCCTTAACGATGGATGCAACTGCCTTACGTGACCGATAGGGGGCGCAGCTGCCACGGGTGACGTCACCGTGTCTATAAATACCCCCCAATACCTGTCGGGCATGTCAGAGGAGTGATAGAAGAAGCGGGAAGAGAGCGAAGATAAAAAGATACGGAAGAGCACCGAAAACTTCTTGCGCGCGAGTTCTGATTTTTTTACGGAAGCCGCAGAGGACTTTAGTTTTATCCTGAATTCGAACCAGGGGATTTTATTTCCCGCCTTTTAATTTTGTTCCGATGGAGTGCCGAGGACTTTGGAGTGCTTGGCATCTCGTTCTTCTATTCCTGTGCTCGACGACATCAGCACGTGAGTTTTGGAATTTATTATTTCTAAAATTTGCATATATGCCAATGGGGGTATTGATTGCCTTGTTTGTAGTGTTGTCAATGGGATTTGTGGCAAGTTCGTATTTTCTAGAATTGTTTGTCATTAATTTAAATAAAATTGTTAAAATATTTTTCAATTAATATAAATATCGAATGCATAAAAGAATATTCAACAACGATTTAGTTGTTGCTTTTTTCATCGTGATTTTAGATATTTCTTTTGGAAAAATAGTTTCTATGCTATGCTTAATTTGTTAAGTTATCATTGGGATTATGGAGCTGAGGGATAAAATTGTTCGTAGTTTCCAATAGAAAATGTTAAATAAACCCTGTGAATTTTTAAACTGATTTGCAGTGTTTGCTAAAAACAGTATGAAAGAAAATGTAGTAATTTGTATTGGAATTAAGCTTGTACTAGATAAAGTTATTTCGGTTGATACGCTGAACATGCTTAGTAATTTATCAAAAGAAGTAATATCAAGCGCTCATGTTTAGATTTGTTCGTAAAATGTTTTGGAATTGCATAACAAATTTATCTTTGAGGATTTTAAGTCTTATTCAGAGTATAGATATAAGAGAAAGAGAACGCCAAACATGGATATCAATATTTTTTTCGAAAATTACAAACTACTTTCCTGCCAAAGAATATATTTTGTGCTTTAAAAAATAATCTTTTCCTTTCTTAATAATGTATTAAATCGATTAAATTTGTATTTTCTTTTAATATCAAGCATCGATTCTATACTTATTCATTTCTTTCGTTTAATTTTTAAAGAGTTTTTCTGAAACGTTTCCTGCCAAAAATGTTGTTACTTTATATTTCTTAAAGATTATGAATTAACATTTTCTCAAAATTCTTGTTTAATTTTGTTTGAAAGTCGAATTTTATGCTATAAATTTAATGCTTGAAACTATTAATTAATATGAAATGATTGAAATTATTAAATAATCCTTTACTTGTATAAAGAAATATTATTTTGATACATTTTGATCCTTTAATAGTGATGTGAAAATGCGAATACTTCTTTGGCTTGATGTCATTTTTGATTTGCTGTTTTTAAATTAAGTTTGATTCACATAGAATAAGTTATTTTATAATTAAGAAGTATTCCATATTTTTTAGCAATGATAATTCTTTTAATTTTCTTCACATATAATTATTTTGAAAATCAAAACTGAAGAATTATTTTTATTCATCAGTTAAGAATACGAGAAAAATAATGAAAATTTCTGTGAAAATGAAGCAAATTAACTTTTCAGCTATATGCATTCGATAATGTATTTTTTAGAATATAAAAGCTTTCAAATATTTTTCCTAACAAATCTCTCGAAGTTATCTTTAATTCAAGACCATTAAAGGATTTAATAATTCCACTAAAAGTAATGATGCAGTAGAATATTTATAAATATTTGGTTAATTTTTTCTATAAATTATGGAATAAATGCTGTTGAGGACAGATATTTGAGTTTTTAATGCCCGTTTTCATGATAAACAAATTCTAGATTATTAATTTTCCATTTAAAACTAAAAGTCTGGAAAAATTTGTTTAAAAATCAGTAAATAAATATTTGAGATTGCAAAAAAATTTAATGGATCAATAAAAATAATTAAGTGATTGTCGTATTCCTTACTTCCTTTAATTTTAAATAAATTGAATGTTATACATTATTCTATGTGCATTTCTTCTCATGGCTCTAAAAGAATCTGTATTTTTTTAGTTTTACTTTTTATTCAAAAATATATGAAATATAAAATATATTATTACATTTCATTGAAGAATTGTAAAGAATTTATTTTGATTCTTCGAAGTAATCTTTATATTGGTGTGGAACAAATTCTGTTTAGTTTCAAAAATAAGTTTATGATTAATTTATCTTTTTCGTGGAAAACATCCACCAATAAGTAATAATACGCGGTATGAAGCAAAATACTTTTTATTTAATAGCTTGGTTTGAAACACGCAGCAACATTGTTAAATTACTTAACCAACATTTCTTTCTGACTCAGTATATTTAATAGAAAGAAATCTGCTCAAATTAAGTTAATTATTTGTTAAAATTACTTGAATTACATCCATGTCATGCAAAAAATAGCTTTTTAAAATGTATTTATTCTGTTCATCACTTTATCAGAATTTCAATTAGGAATTTTTCAAATTTTGATTCATATTTTTGAAATAATAAATGACTTTTTAATTAATCAGAAGAATATTCTATTACACTTCGAACGATTTCTGAAAACGTAGTGAATTAATCAATAATAAATCTATTTTCACTTTTTTGTCATTTCAGATGTAAAATAATTTGTGACAATAACATCTGCAGATAATTTTTTATCGTCATCAAATATTTAAAAACATCGGCTGTTTAACGATAATTTTTAAATGGTTGTTATTATAAACATGATATATTTTCATAATAAAATATGCTCTTATTTGCTATATTTTCAATAGAAATAAATAACGAATTATATTTTTTATCACTTAAAAGCAATCGTATGCGATTAAGGAATTGCAAGAAAGAAATAAAAATAAAAAGATGAAGTTCTGAGCCAAGAAAATGTCGAATACTTCATATAAAATGTGTCTTTCTGGTTCTAGGATATTAAACATTTATAAATTCCATCATTATTGCATTGCAACTAATAATACATGATTTTTATATCATGCTGGTTTAGTTTAGTTTAGTTATGTTAACTCCCGTTTTTAAAACCAACACTAGGGCTATTTTGAGACGGACCTTGTAATTTTGAACCACGGTTAGATGACGAGGGCGCCACCTGAGTTGTCACCACTCACTTCCAATTTCTTCGCTGCACCAACGGGAGGGCATTTGTCCTTCCCGACGTATTTAGCTTTCATCAGACCCGTTTAAATAACAATTGTTCGGTGGAATAGGGTCGCGAACTCTCCGATCCCGAAGACAAGATCTTACCACTAGGCCATCGCGGCCCCTTTGAATCATAATGAATTTCAGACAGAATATTTTTTCAAAACATATGAACAATTTTTATTACTATTTAAATAAAATAATAATTTAATTAATATTAATTAAAATAATTTTCATTAATTTTGTTTCGGAAATCATTTAAAAAAGCTTTAAATAAGTCCTTACTTAAATTTTAATGGAGTAAAATCCCATTCTTTCTCAATCACCTGACAAAAGTCATTGTGTCAATCATTTAATTTCCAATCGCATGTTATACTACATGCTATGATATCACGTCTTTTTTGCCTCTTGAAGACGTGGATTCTAAAATTAGATTGGCGCTGCCTCTTAGACATGTGAGTTTTGTATATAAACTAATCACATTATAATTATGTTGCTTTTTTTAACTTGTTTATTCTTGGAAAAACATTTAACTACAAGAATATCTAAATTAATATTTAAAGGGATAAATTTTCAGATGAAAAATTTTCATCATATATAATCATTTCTATAGAGAAAAACAGTTTTTCGATTTGCTCCATATATGTGAATCTTATCACAAGAGCTCTAAAACTTCCCTTCTTTACAAAGAAACTTTACATGAATAATGAATATGAATCTTTTGAAAAATGTCTAATGCATTATCTTCCAACTCTCATTTTATTCCTCTGATAGCTAACTAATAGCCCTATTTCAGCCTGAAGAGAAGAATTCTGGAAGACATTAAACGTGAAAATCAATTCTTGCGGAATACAATCTAGGATTCTGTGTTATAATTTAATCTTGGCGGGGAAAATTTAATGAAATGTTAAATCATAAGTTCTAGTGGAACTGATTTGCTTTGGAATAAACGCTTCTCAGATTTAATTAACTGCAGTGTAATGGCCGGACCTTGAAGAATTTAATTTCGGGTTTTCCTGCACGAGGTGGAATTGTTTTCGTTTTGCCCACAACGCTGGAATAATAATTTAATCTCTTTCGCGGAATTATTTGTTTTGGCTTATTAAAGTGTTATTAAAACTGTCAAATGCATTTATACATTTCCAGTTATATTTTCCCCTTAAGTCTTATTGAAAATGGCGCGAATTTCACCGTTGTTGAGGAGAGTTGAGATGTCTCGAAAAAAGTCGTTTGGTTTCCAAAGTAAAATGTTATTATGAATAAACTATTTATTAATTTTTCAAAAATATATTATTGAACGAAGTTTTAAGAATATTATTTTTTATTTGTATTCGAGCTGGATATAAAGGTATTTGATGATTAAGGAGATTTAAAATGAATATATAATAAGATTTAATACGTTTTGAATTAATAAACTCAAACATTTTTAGTTTTTCTTCTAGTGATATATATATTAATATAAAAATGTGTGCATTGTTCTTTAAATCCACCTGTTTTAAAATGAAAAAGAAATGAAACATTCTTTCTTTTAAAAAATCTGGATTTATATATTAATTTATTGTCAGATTATTTGTCCTGCTTATTGAATTGTTACAGAAACTGTCGCATATTGAGTTATTCTTTCTCAAAACAATATTGTAGGGAAGCGAATGTCGAGACGTTTTTAAGAATATCTGTTTATTGAATTCAATCTTGTTCCTGAATCTGTTTATTGAATACAATAAAATAATAAATGAGAAAATTTTGCTTAGGAGAACTTCTTTATGGTATATTTTACACACACACACACACACACACACACACACACACATGTATATATATACATATATGTAGTAGCAAAAATATTTAACTTGTTTTAAACTATGTAACAATTTAAGAAAGTTAAAATCTATAGTTTTTTTTTAACATAAAGCCCATATTTAAACTAGTATAAAAGTTACCTAGAAATTTTCATCTTTTAATAAGTAAATCCTAAAAATTTTTCACTTTAATTTAGAATTTAATAGAATTTAAAGGTATAATCTAAAATAAGTGTTAACGAACAGATCATCCTTAAAATTCCAAAGATGTTTTTCTTTTCAGTAAAAAAATAATCGTATTTTGAGCATAGTTAACGCATAACTGAAGAAAAGTATGGATTAAACATGCTACATAACATCTCATTTTTAAGCATGAGTGCTATAGAAAACAAACCTTGTGCTTTGAAACCCTAATTGGAACTGGAATAGCATTTTACCAGCACCCTACTCTCCAAACATCCAAAATGTAAGAACATCTACATCAAGTTTTAGTGCAACTTAGAAATTTTGTAATCTAATTCCCTTCTTTTCTTTCGTAAGATGTCATTATTATCCAATATTGAATCCCAGGATAAATCTTTTGCAGTCAGATAATATCTTTGAAACGAAACTAGAATTATTTTGAGAAAGAAAATAAAATTAAAAATCTTCCTACATATTAGGTCGCAATGAGCTAAATTCACAGAATATAATGCTTTTTAACCTCACGTTTCTATTAAATTAATTAATAAAAGGAAGAATAGTTTAAAAAAATTGGAATATTAATTTCTGGTCGTATTAAAAATTATATTTATATGCTTGCTCATTAAAAATATGAAATATGTATGAATTATTCCGTAATAAAATTATTCATAGTTAATTGCATAAAATGTTGTTTATAGGCGTTGTTGCAATGACCGTATTTTTTCAGTCGCAAATCTAGTGTTAATTCTATTATATCCCTGCCTTGCTAATGAGAAACAATATCTTAACGCGGATGAATATTTTAAAAATATAATCGCGATTCCATGGACATAATCAGAGTGCAAATGTAACACAATAAAAAATCAATAATCTATTGAGTCACGACAATAGTGTTGCCATATAGAGCATAGAAAATTATGCTTTTGGCTGACTCGAAAATAATTAGTCCTTTAGTTCTATGCTTTTTCATTCTCCTGAAATTAAAGAAAATTTAAAGTCTATTCTGAATAATTTTGATTCGCAAATGACCTTTTTGAAAAAAATTGTTACAATTTTTACGTATAATTTAAATACATACTCTGCAAAAAAAAAAAAAAAAAAAAAAAAAAAAAAAAAATAAATTTGCTAGAAATTTGAATATTGTGGAAAATTGTTTTCTCCTTTAATGTTTTTAAAAGAAATCTATATTTTAGTATGGGAATCATATCATTAGAGTACTAAAACTGATACAAAAATTCAGATACTTGTTATGAAATACTATGCAAAAAAAATTTCTTCAATATGTTTGGAGATTTTATTATATTTTGGGTATGACATCTCATACAAAATAAAAACTGATGTTGAATTGACATTTTTATAATGATGAATCTTGTTTATTTCGTTTTCTCTCTGTTCTTCTTGATCATTTTTTTGTCGAAATAAAAGAAGGTACGTTTTTTTTATATATATTTTTGCTAAAAATCCTCAAATAATTTTTTTATCTAATGAGATTATTATTATTTAATCGTTATTATTTCTTCCCATTTTTGTAACATTATACATTTTTTTGAATCACTGAAACACCGAACCTCGTTTTTGAATCATTTTATGCGCTGAATTATTTCTTGTTCTGGGATTGTACTATACTAATTGCTAAATGCAGACTATTGTACTAAATGTGATATTTGAGTCAAAAATTGACTTTCTAGATTCCCACATAAGATTATAATAAAGATGTTTGATTTACCGTAAACATATAGATAAAAGTGATCAAATCATAAGAAAAGGAAATTTATGTTAATGTATTTTTGTTGTTTCAAAATGCCGCCTCTGTGACAAAAAAATAGCAGGCATATGAAACCATCGCTGTACTTATATGAATATGCACAATGTTTTTGTTTATTAATACATTATTCTTATAAATTATTATAATTTGCTATCATTAATCATCATACAATTATTATTATTAGTAGTAGTAGTATTTTTTTGCTCTCATGAGCAGTTCAAACCGAATTTTAAACATCGCCGTTCACTTTATATTGGTTTCAACACATTTGAGGCGCACTTATTTGTACCTTTTATATAGTTCATAGCTGGTTTCGACTGCTGTGTTGTGGAATATGATATTTATCATCAATATAAGTTTTAATACTAGTTTTCGAACAGCTCTGCGATTGTTTTCAGGAATAGTTGACCAGTGGAAATACTGTTTCTGAAACTTGTCTCGCATATTATCTAATAAAGATATAATCCACCTGCCCACACCGCATGAAATCCTGACCTTGTACAAAGCCGTGAAGGCAGCATGTCTTCACATTTATATTTTGAGAACCCCACACATCAGTTGTTTGCTTCTTAGTTTAGAAAACAAAATCTGTGCTTGTGTATTGAATACTTAGCTTTGGTGAAGAATTTTTTAAACTCTTCTTCATGATTCTAGCTTTCTTATTGAATCTAATTTACCATTTCACTGGCATGCGGTTAATACAAAATTATCAGAAAATTAGATATGTATTTTGGATGCCTTTTTATAAAATGCTACATTAATAAAATTTGGCATACAGATTTAGCATCTAATGTGTGGATAAATATCAAAAATTTGAAAGAAATCTGTGCCAGGATTGATTTCTGTACTTTCACGAGCATGGAAACGAGATAACTGGGAAGAGCAGAGAATTAAATATGTATTAAATTGTGTATGTGATTTTTGTAATTATAATTATAACTACGTTCCAAACTGTGACTGTAATCGAATGGAGAAAAGGCGTCCGAAATATACATTCGTTTTTCTAGTGAAGGAGTATTAAACGCATCCTTGCTATTAATCGCCAAATAAAAATCGCTATAGATCATGCTCTGATAGACTCTTTTCTAACTATTATATGGGAATAGTATACTATTTATAATACAGGAGTGTATTTATTAGAAAGGGTGAGAGAAAGTTTCTAAAAAACCATCCCCGCTTTTATTAATTTCAAAATTCTATGCAGATTTATAATTCTAATATGGAGGTGAAACTTAAAATTTAATTTATATAGGTATTTGCAATTTTCGGATATCATGTTCATATATACAACATCAGAAAGGCAGATCTTTGACATAATTAATTGAATATTTAGCATATATTTACTATGTTAATTTTTAAAGAACATATCCGATTTTATACAATCTTAATTTTTTTTTCATTTTTTTTTTACATTACAGTTATTTTTTTATCTACATGCGCCCTGTTTGTATACACTCGAATTATTCGGATTTGATTTAAAATTCGATCAAAATTAAAATTCGATTAGTCCTTTCACATCCCAAATGATTATCCTGCTCAATTTTTGAATTTTCATGTTAATAAATAGGCAGAGTTAATTTTAAATACTATTTTATAGTTCAGAGAGATATCTAACACGTGGACATTTATCAAATTCTCATGGGCGAGTTCTTTGGGGATTACTTTAGATTTCTCCTTCTATATTTCATGTTCGAAGTAATAAAAATTTGCTAACGAGCGAAAACTTTGACTGCTGGGCTCATGGAGATAAATATCTCTGTGGCACTCCTCCCCTCCCTTCTTTGCACCCCCCACACCCTATGACGTCAAGTTTCATTAAATATTACGTACTCAGCATCTCAATAACGGAAGCTTTCTACCATTCTCTTCCCATTTAAGTTGTCTTAGGGTACACAAGGATTAGGAACCAACCCTCGTGTAAACAATTGAAACGCAGCTCTGTTAATTCCCGCCAGAGTCCAACTGGCGTCAGCAGTGGGGGCCTATAAAAGGCATTCTCCATTTGCTCCTCTTTTGGATCGATGGTTTTGGCGGCACCCACAAGACTTCTTACAACGTGGCAGATCATCACAAAGATGACGATATATGACGTCATGAAATTAGACGGAGGACTTCCCCGCTCATCTTGAGATTGGTTTCTGGTTCGAGATGCTGACGAAAGAACGCCGCGGGGGCAGATTTTACGCTTCATCCTATTCCGTTAAAGTGTTCCTCCGTGCTTGAAAACTATCCGAGAAATCTCTGGAGATGATTTTTGGCTTTAAGGAACATGTTAATGTCAAAGTGGAATCGACGGATGATTGTTTCGTCACGTTTGTTTCTTATCGATTGTTTTTAACAACTTTGTTTGAAAACCCTGGTATATATCGCCAACACAAATAAAAATTACTGAATGTTCGAAATTTATTTGATACTTACTCATAAAACCCCTTCTCCTATCCCCCTTCCCCCGAGCAGCCATTAAATCTTCTATTAGGGATATTTTGTCAAATCTTTTGCATTTAGCTCTCACCTAATGTAAAAAGTGAGCACTCATTTAATGTTATTTTATGCGTTTTTAATGTTTCACAATTTAATATGTAATGTAAAATGTAATGCTTTTTTTTTCTTTTTTTTTTTTTTCTTTTCCTATATGCGTTTTCTCTGGAGGGGCCTTTATTGTTTCCAAGGATCCAATGTCAATGTAGTTGTTCCTTCGTGCTAGGTAGAGTTGCTCTTTGGAGCCCCTATGAAGTTTTCCTACATGGCCTCTGGCTAGATCGAGGTATCGCACAGTTTATCTCCTAACCATTTTGGCTGCACGGGGAAGATGGTTCAAGCGGTTAGCATCAGTAACAAACTAAAAGTTTGGAATGAAGTGCAAAAATTATTTCTTCAGCTTGCAACATGAAATCTGGTTCAAGGCATTGCTATCATTATTTCTGAAAGGACTCTTGAAAGATGGAAATGAAAAATGTGTTTACATTTGTATCAACGATATTTTTAAGTATGCATGTTTTCCACTAAAATGTGTTTTAACATTAAACATGTGAAGCATAGGGAATTCATAAAATGCATCAGAGTTTCAAGTCCCAAATAAATTAATATAAATGTAAAATTTCGTTAATTTTGGGATTTGTTGATATGCCTATTAGAATCATGAAAGCTCTTCTTAAAATGTGGATTGAAATAATTGTAAATTTCTCTATCCTTATCATCTGGCATTTTGATGCATTTTTTAAATTTATCTTTGGTTTTATATGAAGTAGTATATTGAAGGAATATTAAGGATATTTGGGACGCAATTCGTAATATTGAACCAGTGGTCAGACGACGAATTCGTCACCTGAGCTGGCACATTTTGATCCAAGCTTACGCCCCACACCAGCAAAACACGACAGCCAGAACAGATTTTAAACATAATAAGTCTGCTTACAAGACTTAATAGGTGGAATCGGATTTTGAATCTAGAACCCTCTGGCTAAGACGTCAAGGTTTTACCATCACACCTTTGAGACCCTCTTTTCGTCCCTCAACTTATCGATTATGATTGAACTTAAACTATAAACATTGAGTATACATCAGGTGATATTCAGTGTATAAAGAAGGTTTCCACCTGATTTTATTTACTATTTTGTCATCATAAATTTTTTAAGAAAAGTTTTAAATAAATTTCTTCCTCAAATTAATACATTCATTTCGATGGCAAGTAATATATTCATTAAGTTTAGGATCCATCGTTGTTATCATTAGTTGCAGATTCTCTTTCCTTTTTTTATTACTAATTTTATGCTGAGGACTAGATATAATTCTTAACAAAGTCTAGAATTTGAATATATAAGTCCGAGTTCCGGTTACATTGAAAATTCTCCGAAAATGCTTGCAATATTTGATTTTGCGAGTTTAAACGCTAACGTCATATTAAAGTTGATAGAGTGAGTTACGAATAAAGGCATCAATTTTGTCTTAAGAGCAATGCCTAGAATCAAGAGGTCATTTTATTGTGATTTCAAAATTCGTAGATATATGCATTGAAATCATTCCAATGTAAACAGTTTTAAAAAGTACTTTTTGACCTTTATTTCTCCCATATAAACATCAATTTTTTTGTTTTTATGACTTTTCAGTAAATTTTTAGAAGTGATTCCAACTTTCTATGTTTTAAAAAAAAATAAGAAAAATAAATGAAATTTAGGACACGTCCATTACTTTAAGCATAGAAAATAGAAAAAACAATGGGCTAATGCATCCATTACATTCAGCTGTTGTGGGCATAAAATAGATGATACAAAACGGATTGTTCTTGGAACGAGAACACAGAAATGCGCTCCTTTCTTAACGTTTTCCCGCCAAAATGAATAAAAGAAACATCCTTCAAACTCAGTGCTTATCGTGGATAAAAATTCACTGCCTATCTCTAGAGTACCGTAACTCAGGATTCTTTCCCTAAAAGGCCATACTTTTTCCACTTGCGTTGGTCCCTATTCACAGCAGAGTATTTACGACTACATATGCATGTGAAAAGGATCGTACTCGTGTGTTTATAGTTAGTGGCTTTATTTAAACATAATTTATGGTACGGAATGCTGGTCGAATTTTAATAAGATTTTGTTGTACCTCGTGGACTTTTGGAAAAAGGTTACCATTCTTTTTATCATCAGGTCTCTAGGGATTTCGTTTAGTTGTTTCTGGTTTTGAAAAATGATAGGTGGTAAGTTAAGAAACAGTTCTGCATTCTGATTGGTTGCAACTGTAAAATAGCCTTTGAATTTATAATAGAAAGGTAATTTTTTTATTTGAGTAGCATTTAGATTTTTTTTTATTTCCTGTTAGATTTCATACCAATTTTTGTCTTATATTTAGTTGGCTACAGCTATTATAAATGTTCTACTAGTTCGTTTTTTACTTCAAAATGCATTAACATTTAAAAGCGATATTTTTTTTCAACAAATTTATAAGCTATCAATTGCATATACCAGAAATTTAATTTAAATTTCTGGCTTTCAGTTGGTTGAAAGATTAACAAATTCTTTGGGAATGGAGAATGTGAAGTTGTTATGTTTTTGTTCAGTTTAAAATATTGTAAAATATGAAAATTACGTTCAAAACAATGTTTTTTTTTATTTTTAAAATTTTGCATATAATATCAAGGTTTGATATTATATGTTTGCAAAAATAATTTATCTTCTTGTTTTATAAATATTTAATTTTAATATATAATTTTATTAGTTATTCTTAAATGCTATTTTCCTTTTTGGATTTAAGTAAATTCTTATATAATTGTAATTAAAACTAATTTTTTATAGCGAAGAGCAGTTTGCAGCAATACATATTCGGAATTAAAACATTAGAAATGGAATTTTAATGGACAGAAATTTGAGATGTAAAAGTAAAGAAAAAGTGAAATATGATGTAAAATTGAACAAACCTATAAAGTATAACTCTAGAATTTAAATTACTTTTTATATATGAATATTATAATATTATTTCAAATACTCATATTTTTGGTTATATACTTGTGAAAGAAAGTGTTTTCTTAGTAAAGTTAACTTTTCAAATTTAATTGCTTTTTTAAATTGAAATCAAACAGTTTTTGCCTACAATTTGTTCCGTTTACCTTACAAAATCCCTGATGAGAGAATTACTTTTTATTAATGAATTAGCATTTTTTTGTATAAAGTAATTCAGGTAAATATTTACGGCGATTAATTAAGATTTTGTTTATCATGCAAAATAAACGATTCTTTATAGCTTGGTGAATGCTATTTAAATTATTTCTATTCTGTTGGCATAGAAATGAGAAAATTTAATTTTCTTCGAGACAGAGTTGCATAATTAAATGTCATCTTCAGAATGAGTAATTGTCTATTTGTGGAAGAATGATTCTTCCCAAGATGTAAGTTAATTTAATTCGGAAACAAAAATGGAAACGGAGCAACGGAAACAAAAGAAAGCTTGCAAATTAAGTTTTTTGGCTGTTTGTCAAAATGTCTTTATTTAAAAAAAAACGTTAAAATATCTGCTTTAGAAATTTTATATTTTTTGAGCATGACATTTTTATCTATAGAAATAATAATAATAAAAAAAAAGATAGCGGTTTTTTTTCTGTTTTAACTATTGTTTGGTATTTTGGTTTGAAAAGAAGGAAAATTTATTAAGTAGTGGCAAAACGTTTATAAACTGGTAAGATTGTAAAAAAAAATCATACCTTTTCTCAAATCTAATTTTTTTTTCCAAACTTATGTTAAGAACATTATTAATGCATTCTTAAACCTAAAAACATTTTATTTTTATTTTTGCATTCAATTTATTATTTTTTGTCAAAAAAAAAATCAGCAAAAATACGTTATAAATAAGCTTGATTATTTTGAATAAATATGCAATTTTGAAATAGTTTTTACTTACAAATAATTCAAAAGTTACATAGATGGGCGTTCGACAAAAATTTTTGTTCAGAATTGTGCTTTTAGATACATGATAAGAAATTTCATAATGCACTGATTTAATATGCAGATAATTGTTTCCGTTTATAAAAAAATTATTCATGTTCTAGCTATACAGAGAATGTACATGATAAGAAATTTTGAAAGATTAGTAAATCCTTTTTTAAGCCATAAAATAGTTTTATGCACTTAATTTTATGAGGAAATTAATTGATTTGTTACAGTGAGAATAAAAATCCAAAAATTATCTGCAGAAGCTTAAATACCCATTGAGCATTCCTTAATTAATTTATACGTACATTAACACATAAAAAAATTCGTCCTTTTTTATGATCGTAAAACAGCATCCATTTATTAATGTTTTCATTTGAATTTTTTATCAGCATTGTTATAAATTAATCCATAATAGTATAATAAAATATTTTTAATAATGCGCACATCTCTTAATTATTAATAATCTTAATAAGCACTATTTAACTATTAAGATTTATATTGCTTTTTTACCAAATAACTCATTGTCCTAATGAAAATTGTCTTTTTGAAAACAATAATTTTAATTAACAGGGAGATAATAGTAATGGTTCATTATATTTATCATTAATTTGTATACGTTTTTTTAGATAACTGTTACAAATCTATGTGTATGGGAAGTACTAATTTGTAACAATTGCTATTTTAAAATAATTATATGCATAATCTGACAGTCACTGTTATTTTTCTTAATACTTCAATATTTAAGAGAAATAAAGGGATTTACTGTAATAGTATTTATAGAATTATAATATAGAAGTCATTGAAATTTTATTTATTTCGTTTTAAATATTATCAGAAAAAATAATTTATTAATCATTAAATTGTTAAAAAATACTTAAATCTTCTGTAAATTAAATACATATGTTATTAAATGAAATGAAAAACTAATTGGGAAAACTTTTATTACAAATAATGAAAGCTTATTAAAATGCTATATTTTTCTTTCAAGAATTAGCATTTCAGATAGAAATTCAATTTAAAATCTGTACTAGAAACGTTTTCAACTGTAGAAAAATATTATACATTAACAAATGCAAGCATTTTCTACGACTGTTTCTATAAAAATAAAATGAAAGTATTTTACTGAATACTTACTTTTTATATAATATTTTCATTCAAAATAAGCAGCCACATATATTTTTCATACATAATTGAGTATATTTATTAAATTCGAATTTAATTAAATAATTTTTTATCGAAATTCATCGATATAAAATTATTCATATAATTACCTGAAAAAGAGATGTAAAAATTGAAAGAAGTTGGGGCTTCTATTTTCATTTTTCTCAAGTAACACTTCAGTTATCTTTTGAACATTCTAATTTCAACATTAACTATGAAAATATTTAAAAACAATTTTCAAGAAACCCTAAAAATGCTGAAAGTTAACTTTGGCATGAGTATCATTAACTGAAAGGAGGAAAAAAGAACTTTAACAAGACTTAAAAACGCATTAAAGGATTCAGGAAGAAACAGAAACGTGTTGCCACTTATAAGATAAAAAAAACCTACAAAAGAAGCAAGATTTTTCTGTGAAAGTGAAATTTATGATGCAACGCTTCGTTATTATTTTTGCCAAGTAATTTGTAAGTTCTATGGAAAACACATTGAAAATTATTAATTCGTTTTTAAATAAATTTTTTCTGCATTTTATTGTAATATTTTCAGCCAAATTATTTTAAATAGACGTTAGCACGGCCCTATTTATGAGATTAATTATTAATTAAATCTTTGTGTTAGAAAATTCTAAAATTTGGCTTGGTTTTTATTTAATTCTTTTGCAAAAGATAATTTTAATTTTCAAAATAATAATATATGCATTTTTATTAAAATATTCTACATCAGATGAAGATTTCTAAATTTAAAAATGAACCCTTTTTATTCTATCTAAATGACATATAAATTATAAATATTTTTACGAATCAAAAGATGATTACAATTCTATATCGTAGAAACTTCTGTTTAATTCTTTTGCAAGCGATAGTTTTTGTTTTCAAAATATTAATATATGCATTTTTATCAAATTCTTCTGCATCAGATGATTTCTAAAATAGAAAAATAAATTCTTTTCATTTATTATCTAAATGCCATATAAACTGTAAATATTTTTACGAATTAAAAAAATATATTACATTTCTTTATTGCAGAAGGTTCTTAACAAGATCATATCACTTTAGAACTTTTTGACACTTATATATTTAGCTTCTTTTAAACTTGGCAATGAGATTCTCTAACATTAAAATGCTTTCAGTTTCTTGCAAGGCTTAACTTACTTTTTATGTTTTTCCATAGATTTTTCAAAGATTCTTTGACAATCCATGCGATGCATTTCGCATCAAGGTGCTTGTCAGATGCAATTTAAAAAATCTCTCCCCATTTCGCTGAAAGTTTCAAAATAATCTTGAATCTATAAATAAATCACACGTTTATGAGATACAGGAAATTTTGATTGATCGAAGAATATTATGTAAAATTCTTTCATATTGCTGCGCTGGTGGGAAATTTTTAATATATTCATTCTAAAAAAATCTGCATTGGATTCTTTTTTTGATATAGGATCTTATATTTTACATTTCAATTCCATTTATATATAATGCAATCACATTTATTTCTTCAAAATATTTTAAATTTGTCAAATGCATTACAAATTATATCAATATCAAATCAATCTTTTAAGCATTTTTCGTAGCTCTATATTTAATTTACTTTTATGTAATATTTATATTAAAAAATGGCTGGATTCCTATTGGTATGGTGCTTTATAAAAATGAATATAAATAATAGTTAATTTTCTTTGGGGATTCAGTATATTTTTCATACATAGTAAAATTGAAAATCTAAAATAGTTAATTTATTGTTTATTGCAATGAATTTAAGAATTAAAAAAATATTTACCATTGAAAATATTGGGTTACAAATATAGAAAGCGGTTACGTTTTTAAATTACCATTGGAAATATTATATTTTAAAATTAGAAAGATAAGTTGCAGGAATTAGAGGTTACTATTAGAATGATTAGTTCTAATTAAAACAATATGTTTTTCTATTATGTTTCTTTTACAAGGATTATATATAAGGTAAAAAGAATTTTCACCATTATAGTATATTATTAAAAAAATTAGGTTTAAGAGTAGTAAGTGATTTTTCTGTTAGAACAGTTAAGTTTAAGAGAAGAAATAATGTTTTATATATGTATTGGAAATACGTCGAACGAAGAAGGTATCAAGTAATAGAACACATTTCTAAACGGCGTATTCTAAATTTTACTAGATATGATATGGTTTCAAACTTTAATAAAACACACAAAAATATAAATGCTGATCTACTTTGTCTTTATATAGTTAAAAGAATAATTTTTAAAGCTTCTCAAAAAAGGTTTATTTTCTGAAATTCAATAAATTACAAGAATAAATAATAACAATAAAGAATCAAATGGAAACAATGTAAATGCTTGATATGTGTATCACTTTTACCATTTTATATGATTGAAAATTCTGTGGGGAATACAATAATTAAAATAAATGCTGAATATTTAAATGATTCTTTGAAAATACATTATTTGCTTTATTTTCCTAAAAAAAATAAAGTTATGAATTTATCAAACTTGTCGTAATGATACTACTATGAATATATTTTATTGCTGAAAATCCTAAAATAAATTTCATATCCGTTTTATTATACATAAACTTAATAATTAAATGTACAGAATTCAGTTACAAAATTTTTAAATTTTTAAATTACAAATATAATTTCGATTAGAGTACATTTTGTGGAAATTGGTTAGTACTATTGTGATTAGAATACTAAAAATTTATAATATTTTAAATCAAACCATGCTACTCCGAAAATAAAAAATAAAAAACTCAGAAAGGAAAATAAATTACTATTTCTTTTTTAAACTTTTGAGATCGTAATTACCTGTAAAGTAGGAAAACTTCTCTCGGACAGAAAAATTTATCTCTATTCCTATGGGAAATGTAAATTTATACCTCTGGCATTTAAAACATCGCTTATTTTGATGGTTAATTAAGCCTTAACTATCAGTTATGGATAACGACTTAACTTTAACCGAGTGCGATACGAGCCAGAAATACTTCTAGTTGTTTTTTCCTATGTAACACTATTTTCGCTGGGAAAGTACTTTTACCGTTACTGTTAGAAGAGTTGCAGATCATTGGTTCTTGAACTGTTAAATTATATCGCTTCATGTTTTGTATCCAACATTTTATAAATATTTATTTTCTTTAGGATAATCATTAAATTTGATAAAAAAAAACTGTTATGAAAATAATTTTGTTTTAGGTATTTCATTAAAATTCTTCATTAACTGATGATTCATTAGTTGAGATTTAAAAAAATAATCTTTTTTAACGGAGCATTTAAAATTATTAAAAAGAAATCGACCTTATTTGAAATTGTAGAAATATCTCTCTATAAGATAGTGTACTCAATTTGGAAAAGCATTACGAAGATTTTTCATCATTTCTTTTGCCCATATTGTCAAATGTTGGTGCACAAATAATTAGGTGAAATTCATTTCAAGCTTCACACTTCGAATCAATCTATCTTGCCTCTAATAAATAAAACAATCTTGAAATGAATTTAACCCATTCACTGCCATAGAAATTTACAAAAACTGAATTTTACAGCAGTTTTATACGAGGTATTTCGTAAATGGCAGTAAATAGATTAAAAGAGGAAAAAGCATTTTTTTAAAATTCTCCATCAATATTGAATATCCCAATATTTTTAACTGCAAGAGGATATTTACGTTATTTTGAAACGGAACAAAATTTAATTTCGAATTTGCTATTTTTCTATTTATTTCGCATATTTTAATTATTCTTCTTAATTCTTTCAAGAAATATCTTTTCTTCAAGGAACATTAATTAATTCTGAATAAAATTTAAAGATGTTTTTTTATTTCTTTTATCTTTAGTTTATTATTCATTTTAAGTAAATTATTTTTATATGTAAAAATTATTGTAGATCATTTCACATAATTGCCCTTCAAAGAAACCACATTGATAAAACAAAATTAAAAATTTCCCAATTATAGGATTGCTCTATTTTCATGAAGTAATATTTCTATTTCATTTGTAAGTAATAAATAATTTAAACTATTATTATAAATCACAAATGAATTGTTGATTATAGGATTGAATTATATATCCAGCAAAATAATATATTCTTATTAATTTATACAACATAACTTTAAAATTATAAATTTATTTGCCATATGGTTTTTACAAAGTATCTATATGTTTCTCTTGTTTTCCTATGAGTATATCCTTTTCATGGCGCATTTTTCCTGACTGTTATTTGAAGGGAATGGTTTTTACCACTCTTATATATAAAAAAAGAAATATATTTCAAGAAAACTTTCGACAAAAAAAATTGTTCCAATAGTTGATTTTTCCACACGATGAAAAAGTCACCAAAACCGAATATTTTCATTCTTCTTATAGTAAAGCATAAAATGTGCTGGAGTAAAAATGATATTTCAATGCTTGTGTTTCTATTCCATGCAGCTATTTTATGGAAAAAGTATATGCTGAAACAATACAAAGTAATTTCAGTCATACTTTGATAAAAAGAAGCAATATATTGATTCTTTTGCTATTAGTTGCAACCTATTTTTTGAGATACATTGATCTGTTTAATTTTTTTAAAATTAAAATGTTGCAGCTGAAGAATGATTATAAAATTAAGCACAATTTTTAATCCATAACTATCATACTTGCAAACTACATAGACATCCATCAATATCACATATGATATTGATGATCATTGGTATCAAAATCATGTGATGCAGGTAATTGCAAAAAATCCTCTAACATGTGACTTAACAGTTCTTCTGAAAACGAAACGTCCGTGACTTAACAAAAATTCAGTTCTGTAATACATAAGACATCCATCAATATCACATATGATGATGTCATTTCTCAAGACATATTCACGTGATACATGTAATTGCAAAAACTCCTCTAACGTATGACTTAACAGTTCAAAATGAATTCATTTCCTTAATAAATAAGGCATCCAATAATATCACGTGTGATGAAGTCATTTTTCATAGCGTCACAATCACATGATACAGGTAATTGTAAAAATCATCTAACATGTGACTTAATAGTATTAATGAATTTAATTCCGTAATAAATAATTTGTTATCATTATAAATCGACAAGATTATTTCCATTTGAATACTGTAAATAATTTTTATAGTTCTGCTGAAAACCATAAGGTCAATTTCAATCAGTAACTAATGAAGTGTCAGACAAACAAACTTCGCACTGATGAATTTTGTCCAACTTTTACACAGATTTATGATATTAGTGCATCATATACCAAATTTCCTGCTTATTTTGTTTTTGAAATATTGTGTTCACAGATAGACTGATAGACATAATCATAAAAATGACTTTTGGACTGAAAGAAGTTTGAAACATGGACATTCAACGAAGTCGTTGCATCAAATTTCCCTACAATTACAATTCTCTATCTTTCACATGCCTAAAAGTATTTAAGAAACGTCATTGCCATATTTCCTCCAAAAAACATCCAACAATTGATTCAAGATGTGTGTTCTCCTTTTTTTGAATCATAGTTATTATAATAAAATGGCTTTTGAATTCAGGATGGTTTGAAATGTGGTGCGGTATCAAAATCTCAAGGTCAAATTCTCCATCCTGCCTATGAAAAAAAGGTTTTAAAAAGTCTCTTTAACTTATTTCTTCCAAAAAAAATATCTAACAACCTGTTCATGACATGAGCCGAAGATTTCCCGTCACGATGAACTCCAAAACCGAATCTTCTGACGGCTTATAAAGCAATCGACATCGGGGTTATCCAGCCTTATAAATCCCCCCTCCCACCTTTTGCTTCGTTAATCACAGCATTCTTTCTCCTTTTCGACTTATTGGATTAGCGGTAAGGCTCTTCGATCTTCCGCACGTAATGCTCCGCGAGGATCGGCTTCACGCTACCTGCTATTATTGCATTTTATTCTTTTATCAAGCCAATACGCGGGGCCGGAGTTTAATTCCTTTTTTACGAGGCGGAAACAACTGGATCCACCCCGAGTGGATTACACAAGAGATGAATGAACGTTTCGATTGGAGCTGTGGAATGAAAATGTGTGTTTTGCAGTGAAATAGACTCGTGTTTTTTTTTTTTTTTTTTTTTTTTACTGAAGTTTTGTTTCGTGTGTGGTATATTAAATCGAACAAGTTTATTTAATTGCATAGGTAAGTTTGGTATAAGGATACATAAATAGTGACTTTTAAAATTCTTAATGACTTTTTTTGTTTGTTTGTTATTTGCAGAATTGATAAATAAAAAAAGTTTATTTTCAAAGTCAAACGAAATAAATTTGACAGAATTCTACACAAGTATCAATGAATTATCAAAAAATAATTACTAACAGAAAAATGTAGTCTCTTACGGAGAAATGCACGAGGATTAAAAATAACTTTTAACAGATGAAATTAACTGAACGCGAAAATCTCGTGAATCGGTTGTAGGCCGTTCAAAAGCATTATTTTGATGGCGAAAGTGAACTATGTAAAAAAGGTCAACAAAACACGAACTTCCCATCATTCATCGTTAATGGAAGAGAAGAAGAAAGGAGGGGAGGAGTCTTGGTAGGCGCTTGGTTTGCAGATTTAATCAGGTAAAATTTGTTGGAATTTCGCAATGACTACGCGTGTAAACGACAATACATAATTGCGAACTCTTTTGTGTTAACAAAAAGAACTGACAAGATTTGGTCTCCAATAGAATGGTTCCCGAAAAGTGCGATATACCAAAATTATCCTCTTATATCCGAAAATTGCTACTGCCGAGCAATTTGTCAACACTCGACCTGCAGATGTGTATAATTAAAATTGCCTTTAAAAAAGTCCTTTTTCAAAATGTATCAAAATAAAGAGCGTAATGTTTCTGCAAATATGAATCTTTTATAAATAAATCATTTGCTTATAGAGGGAACTTAGTCACAATATAAATTAGTGTTCTAACTTATATCAGAAATTGGTATTAACATATAATTAAAGCTAAGCTGAATAGGTCGAAACTTGCCAGCAAAACATTTTTTCATGCAATTAAAGAATTTGTTGACAATAATGCAAACAGTTCTATCAAAATTCTATTTCATTCGAAAGTATGTTTCTCTTTGAAATTAATTGTTCCTTTTTATTTTGTTTTAGTAAAATAATTAGAAATGCACAATTTAGAAAAATTTAGAAATTTTTGAAAATCAGTGTTAACATATTATTAAAGCTCTACTGAATAAGACGAGATCCTTGCCAGTAAAACATCTTCTATGTAATTCAAAAAATAATAATAATAACAGTAATTCAAATTATTCAATAGAAATTCTATTAAATTCGAAATTGCGTTTCTCTTTGAACGTAATTGTTTCTTATTTTTATTTTGTTTTTAACAAAATAATTCGAAATATTTAATTTAGAAAATAATTTTTTCAAGCAAATTAATTTAATGTTATGCAATGATTTTGAAGTATTTTATAATCGCATCATATTTGTAATATCATAAGTTTAAAAAAATGTTCATTTTTCTAGCGAGGTTGCTCAATTCGTTTCAAAAACAATTAAAATAAATTATTAAAACAAGCAGATTATTTAATTGTCTAAAATATAAACATTTCAGTGACACTGGTGTTTCAATATGTATTAGAAATTTAACAGTTATTATCCAAGAATTTGATAAAAGCAGTTAACAAAGGTTTTATCTTTGCTAACTAGATACAAACTGTAATTCGACGTATAGAAAAACACTTCACTGAAAAAATAAATTCGTCTATGCACTTAAAACTATATTTTTTAGAACGTAGAATAAATACTCTCCAACCAAATATAAGCCGTAATTCAACGTATAGAAATTCACTTCATTGAAAAAAATCATTCTGTGTACTTACAACTATATTTATTAAATTTATAATACTCTCTAATGAATACAAATGATTGAATTCAAGCTTATATAACAAACGGAACGTATCAATTTAATATTGAATTCCACATCTTTTATATCAAATCATAATGCCTGACAAAGTGCGGATGGTTAATATATGCATTTTCTTTTGTCATATAGCTCTGTTGTAAATTAGCTTCATTTTAAGGCAAAATCTCAAAAACTGTTTCATTAATTTCTTTTTTCATCTTTTTACTGGCATCGAAATATTTTGTTAAAATGTCAAAAGACTTTTTAAATTTTTAAATGTCATATACTTAAAAATACAACCAGAAGTATTTTCAGCATAAAATGTATTTTTAGATAGCAATAAACAGTTTTTTTTTCATATGAAGTAAACAATAAACGTCTCTCAAACAATTGTTTTCAATTTCCAGTATATTTTAAAGAAAAGAACGCTTTGTTTCATTTGAGATAAAAAGATGCAGAGTTAATCTTGGAACAAAACAGTTAGATCCGCAGCGGGGAAATGATGCATGAGAGTTACTGCATATTTTCTTTCCCTATTTAGTTCATATTTTCTTCAAAACGCATTGAAAAGCAATACTAGTTTAAAATCAGCTTTTTCAAAGCTTAAAACTCAGATATTTTTCTAGGCTGCTCCAATCACCAAAAGAAGAAAAGAATTCATGATTTTATATGAAAGAAAAAACGGAGCGTTAAAGTACTTTTTGTTTTAGCTCGAGACATAATTTTTCTTTCAGAGAATTTCTTGCTCAAGTTATTCTTGAAATTCAATCTTTTTATATTCCGATTCTCAGTCTGTGTTGAAACGAGCCGTCTTAAGCCTCCTAAAGAAAATAAATAAATAAAAATTGCAATATTGAATAACGTCGATTGGGTTTATATGCATTTCAAAAATTTGCACAAAAACGGTTAAAGAATATTGAGAAAACTGGCAAAAAGAGGATATGCAATATAAAATCTGTTTTATGCAATCGGGTGCTTCGAGATATAAAAATGCAAAGCAGATACTTAAATTTTCTTGCGTCCGGAAAAAAATGAAAAATATAGCAATGGACTTTTTTTTTAGGGAAAAAACGAAAAATGATAATAATAAGTAGCTGTATAATATTTTTGTTAATATTATTTTTTTGTTTGAAATAAAATCAGATGTAATCGCTTTATTTTGTTTTTACTTATCATTATATTTATAAATCGTTTGTCGTTCCATTTAAAAATAGTTTTTGAAACATGCATCTATTATACTTTCAGTAAATGTGTATTTAAAATGATATAAAAGTGCAGAATATTCCGAATGCGCAAAAACTATATTTGGCTATTCCACACTAAAATGATATAAAAGAGAGACAAATTCACAATTTTTAAAAATTATGCTACGAGACTCTTTATAACTTCATTATGAAGTAGATGAAAATAATAGACGAGTTTCCGGAATAGTTATTTAATTATTTTCTAAGTTCCACATTTCACAAGACAAAACAAACACGAACACGAAAATACACGACACTCGCTTAGAATACCATCTAATAATGACATTTAAGAAGGATCATGGGAAATATACCTTAATGTTAATAAAGTAACGCAATCTGTTGCATCAAAAGAGAAGGTAATAAAGTTATGTAACCGCTATAGCATGGATTTTTATAACTGTTTAGTTGTTATAGTAAAATCAATATATGTACGTTATGTATATAGAATCCGCCTCATCAGTCTACTTTTCAGATACACTGGATATTTCCCAGCGCATGATGCCACAATATTGTGAAATACAACATTAAAATTTTAGATAGACACTTTGGGTTTAACCATGACTAGACGAAATCGATGCGTTTGATAAAATTTATTAATTCAAATTTGAATTATTTATTATTTTTTAAAATTTCCAAAACTTGATACCAAAAGCAATTACGCTAAAAATATTTTAACAAGATTGGATGCGATTAAAATTTCTACAGAAGGCGGAATGTTTTTAAACCATAACACGGTAATAAATCATAACAAACTGACCTGGGTATGGGAATTTTTTAAAAAACATATGTTCGTATATAAAGTTTTGCATATTTCTCTTTTTGTCTGCAATAGACAATGCAATTTTTCAATCATAGAAGTTCGCATTTCTCTTTAGCTATCATTCGCTATATGCGAGCACCTGCTATGAAAGAAAGAAGAAACATTCTAGAAACAGAAAACCGATTTTTATTTCTTCCAGTAACGAATAGTTAAATATACGATTCACCATTCGCTTGTGCACATAACAGTCTAATTCTTGAAAACGAATGTTTCTTTTAGAAGTGTTCTTTCTTGTTTCGGAACAGGCTGCTAATTCTCATTATTTAAAGGAGAATAATTTAAGAACTACAAACTTTTTAGATGAAGTATTATTTTTGTTTTAATTCTGTTAAGTTAATTAATATTTTCACGCGAGAAAAGATCTTTCTTTTTTTGTTAATGTTGCCGAATAAATACAGTTTAGTAGTATTTGTCTAGCATTCTTATGATTTAGTAGTATTTGTCTAACATTCTTATGATTTAGTAGTATTTGTCTAACATTCTTATGATTTAGTAGTATTTATCTAACATTCTTATCGACATTCTTTCTTTTTCGTTATTATTAAACGAAAACTGACACATTCAACAATATTTTCTGAGATAATTTACATTAAAAAAATATGCATTTTTTTTCATTTTCTTTGTGAAGGTTTTTCAAATTTTTCCTTTTCTTTTTCTTTCTTTTTTTTTATAAAATATCTAAAAATCCTTTATTTTACACGAACATATAAATTGTGCTTGCGATTATGTTATGAAAGTGTTCAAATATTTTTCTTGTTGTTGTTGAAAATAATACAATTTTCAGATATAGAAGTTATATATTCTCTTCGTTCAATGATTTAATCAAATGTATTCAGAAATTTTATTGTAATGAACAATAGCTTCTATTTCAATCGTTCGATCGTTAAAGAATTTTTTTTTCCTTCATTTTTTTAATAGATTGTTACATTTTGGAAAGTGGTTATCTCGAAATATTACCTTTTCTAATAGTTAAGCAACTCTTGTTAGAATAATAGAAATGTTAATTATTAAATACGCAATTAATCATATCATAAATAAGTAGCCAGTATAAAAACACGAAAATTAAAGACATGTTGTGCTTTTAAATGAAAAATAATCAATCAACTAAATAATGCTCTTTGTACTCCGTTTTCTTAATTGCCTTTTTTTTTCGTTGCATATTGTTGCAGTTTCTAAAAAAACATTGAAATTTTATGACGAATAGTTATTTAAATGAAAAAAAAATTCTCACATCTTGTGAAAAACTAAAAAAAAAAATCTACATTAGACAAAAATAAAAAAATAAAGCATTTTAAATTGCACCGCAATCTCTCTTCTTGCGTGACAGTAAACGGATAGAAAGTATACAAACAATCTTCCTTTTTGGATGTAAAAGAAAGAGAACAAAAAAAAAAAAAAGAAGGAAGAAATAAACGATTTTGCCACGCGTGTTTTCTTTTACCATTTCCCAAAAATTCTTACATTCTCTCCAAACGAAAATTCCCAACACGCAATTTCATCTCAACCCCACTCGAACTTTAATTTCTTAAAAGAGCAGACGATAAAATAGAATAAAGCTTGGCACACATGGAACATAATTAGCGAAGCCCATGTAAAACCTTTTCCACGTTCGATGTTAACGCTAAAAGGTGCTTATTAACATGCTGCATCAAGAATGCTTAAATTAAGCATTGTTTAGAACTAAAAATGGTTGAAAAAATACTGCAAATTGCGTTCGTTCTACGAAGTGGTCGTTCTTCAAGAAAAAGCGGGAAAGAAATTAAGGCTCTCTAAGAGATAACAAAAGATTTAAATAAGTTTCCGAAAGCGAGGGAATTTATGGTAAAGAATTCTAGTACCATTTTTAATAATCTGACGTCAATGGATAATGAAGTGGTTTAATGTTGAAGATATGGTGATGAGGCTCCTCTTTACGAAAGGAAGCCATCAGAATTCCAAACGATTTTTTTCTTTATTTTTATTTTTATCCTTCTTTTTTATGAAGAAAACGAATTTCATGCCTCAATAATTTTTAAATGCCTCCATATTATTTCAAGTAGAAAGGATATGAGATTAAAGAAGATCTTGGAATTGATCGTTTTCGTAATAGACTATGAGATGGAATTTAGAGATGGTTGTTCCGTGGGACCATATAATACTCATTGATACGAACAAATTACGCGGTTGAATTGTGAGATCTAAATCCAATACTCGAAAGTAATTTGCATCTTAAATTGCATAAATAATTTTTACATCATTTGTTTTGAATCATCACTGTTCTGATAAAAAGAAAAGGTGTGGGGTTTCTTTTTCAGTCTCCTTTCAACTAATGTGTGGAAATATATTGAAAGAAAAATAGATGTGAAAATATTGGAAATGCATTAGAATCTAGACAGTTTTTTGAACTGATTCTAAAGCATGATTAATCATTTATTTTATATTAAGGCATTTTTAAATGTTTCCAGCAGACAATAGTAATCGTTTATTTTATCTCCTTACATTTGATATTTTATTAGGACAGTTGACTTTGTAGTTTTAAATAGAAACGTTATGGAAAATAATATTTTTAATGTGATAATTAATCACTTGATTTAATTTTATGAAATATAAAGGCTTTCTGTATTTTATAGATAAATATAATTTAATTTTCGATAAATGTTCTAGTTTATAAAGTACGAAAGACAGAGGTACTTTAATACATAAATTTGTACTTCAAAAATTGCATCAGTCTTGCAAAAACAAGTCTGTAAGTACTTAGAATAATGTACTTTTAATAGTATTTTTCTAAAACTATTTTTTTTAAATCAAGCATAAATTGACATTTTTAATTAAACATTAGAAATATATAGAAACAAATTTTAAATAATGCAATGTTTCAATTTTTCTAGGAGTATTTTGTTTGATTTTCAATCAACTGATAGCTAAATATTCACTACAATATCTGAAAATTTTCAAAATGTAAAATTATATTACAGTTTATAGAGATTTAATAATAAGAATTTCACTTAAACATTTAATTTTTTTAAAAATTTACAATAAATTTTCTCTTGGAGGAACACATGCAAGTTGTATCCTTAATGTTCTTCAAGTATTCGTTTTTTACTTAGCTGTTTTTATGGAAGAAGTAATTCTTAATTGAATTTTACTATACTCGGATTTTAAAATAATAAATTATTTGTATGCGATATATTTTATACAGATATTTAAAAATATCGACAAAAATTCAAACAAGGAAGTTAAAGCAAAAACTTTTTGTCCTCAAATAAAATCTTTAACTGCCGAAACTGTTGTATAAAGAGTGTAATTATCGTTTTAATTTTGATAAATAATGAACTTTTAGACAAAATAGGAAAATGATGTTGCAAACGATTAATTGTCT
>JAPMOR010093727.1:0-18818 GCA_026543865.1 Argiope aurantia | reverse complement strand
CCCATAGTAACTTTATTCTAAAATATTCTCTTATTTCGTGATCCAATTCCACTTTCTCTACTTAATTAATTCAAGAGAATCTTTATAAAATTGCTGAATCGACTAAACGCCGATACTTTCACACGCTCGGCGTGAAGGGGTAAAAAACTATCCAGTAGGCACATTCTTTCTTAAAAGATCCCTGTGTTTCCCTTACATGTGATTGGCATGCGTCAGAAATCCCTATCAGAATCTTAATAATATATTAGCACTATAAAATAATATTTTCCCTATCCATATCTCATGTTATATAAGACGAGGGAAAATTTATTTCTCGCTTTTTCCCCACTTCTGTTTTTGCAACGCGCTGTGGCGGACGCACAATGTCCGCGTCTTTGCTTGTAAATAATAATGCTTTCCCGATTGATTAAAAAGAACTTAAAAATGTAAAAACTCTCTTCACTGTCTTCAAACTGCATTCTGCTTCACAACAAATAATGTTATATATATATATATATATAATGCGATTTTATCAGAAAAAAAGTATCTTACCTTGTGCAATAAAGACTGTGGCATTTTTGTTGTTATAATCTTCCTGCCAGAGTGCATAGCAGTTGTTAGTAGAAGGGCATTTCTCTGTGGTATTTCCATCCAGTAACTCCCCAGTTAGAAATGGTTCAACGTCTCCATCATCATAAGATGATGGAGAAGTATTGAATTTAACTGTATCTTTTTTGGAATAGGCACAGAAAGTAGCCTCGCTATACGCAATATCTAAAAGGAAAGAAAAATGCATTTTTACAATCTAACAAGAATGTACATCTAAACAAGACCAACAGTAATACAAGAGAAAAATATATGCAAAGAGGTATAATTAAATGGATATTTCAGTATACATAAGTAAAATAAAAAAAAAAAAACGATTCAAGTTTCGATTTCCTGTCTAAAACAAAATGTCAATTTGACATATTGAAGCTATTGCGTTTTTTGAGTTATCGCGTTTGCATGCTTTTGAAAATACAGGCCGACAGATGTACAGCCACATTTTGGATCTGGTTGAAAATTTTATACGTGTATACACAATGGATGCTTGATAAGTTTAAAGAATTCATCTAGCTTCCTTTGTTTTGCAGTTAGCGTGTTAAGTTATATTCGAGCAGCCGGACGGATTTCCACTGATGGATTCTGTACTCAAAGAAACTGACAAATGAGGTGTAAAGCCAACACAACAAATTTCATTCGTCTAGGTCAAAGCATTTTTGAGTTATCTTTACCAATGACAGGCAGACATTTCCAAAAATATGTTTTCCGAACTCAGGTCTAGGACCTGGTGATTCGTCAAAATTTCGAGTTCGAAGTTTTTGATCATTACAATATTTTCGTATAGGAGAAAAACAAAAAACAAAATGTTTCACTGCAAATAATTATGTATACGACATTTTTGTGTAAGAAGTACAATTTATACATCTAAGGAGATATCAGTAATTGCTTCTTTCTCGGCAAATAAAAGCTTCCTGGGAGTTCCCGCAATCAAGCCTGGTGACGCTGAATTATGCATGAAGACGGTCGAAAACACGGGCAAACGCGGAAGCTTTCAATAATCTGTGAAATCCGCGCGAAGCTAAACATTTCACATAACTTGCTATAATGAAAAATTGGGAAAGCCATAACAGAATTGTATTTCAATGAAATGCAGTTCAAGTACGCAGAACATCAATCAAGTTTTTTCGGCATCCAGATTTTAATTTGAAATGCATTGCTTTGACAGCATTGGTTTTTAAATTATGGTACATGTACCACTAATGGTACAAAACATTTCCAGCAATATAATTTTTGTAGAGATTTAAATGAATGATAGAAAGCATTTCTTTTTAACTTTATCATTCACGTATACGCATATTCCGTTTTTGTCCCAGTCCTTCGTAAATCGGTGCTTATGGCAGCGACAAAATATTATAACTCGGCTTTGAAATACTTTCTTGGAAATTTTGATCGGATAAGAGATTTGTTTCCTATTTTGGACACAAAGTTGGAAAAAGCATTCAGTGTGTGTGTGTGCGCGCACGTAATATCTTATAAATGAGGGTTTGTTTTTTTAAACAACATTTCAGCTATTAGTTTTTTAAAAAAAAGAAAATATATGTATATTCAAAAGAATGATTACATTTTTAATGCCTTTGGAAAAAATGAACATAGGTCACGATAGTGACTCGAACCTGAAATAAAACTCAAAACACCGAAACTGGTTATAACGGAAGAACTCATTTGCCGCGTTCATCTATATCTATACTTATAAATAAAGCTCAATGTGTGTATGTGTCTTGGCGCTCTACAGGCCAGGTCATTTGACCTACAGCTACCAAATTTGATACATGTATACCTTAGAGGTCGGAAATGTGCACCTGGGGTCCCTTTTTTTTTGAATTTTTAATTGGAATTTTAATAATTAATTAAAAACTAACTTTCTCGCCAAAAAAATCTTCCATTTTCCCCACCGCCAAATGAGTAAGGCTTCAGGGTTTTTTTTTTTTTTTTTTTTTTTCCAAACAGTAATGAGGCTAGGGTTAACATTTTTCGGCCGATTATTTCAAACGATTCTGTTTATTTTCTTAATGTTTTATGCATTTCAAATTAAACATTGTTAATTAATCCATCTTTCAGATTCATTCTGAAGTACTTTTGAATTAAAATAACACAGAATAAAGGAAATTAAAAATTTCTAATCTGCATTGCGTTACCCCAACTGGCGTAGAAAAATTCACGCATTTGCGTTACCGTAACTGGCGTTGAAAATTCACGCATGCGAATTGTGTTCCGATTGTTGACATGACAACCATTATCAACGGATGTTGACGTGATTTAAATTACTTTTAGGTTAGTTGCATGCTTTTGTAATTAAATTGTATTTATGTTAGTTATATATTTTTTGTATATGCTTATAGTTTTAAGTATATCGTTTTATAAACAGTTTTTTAAAACCTGTTTTCGACCGATTATTTTAAACGATTAATTTTATTTTCTTAGTGTTTGATGCATTTAAAATTCAACATTGTTAATTAATCGATCTGTTAATTTTGTTGACAAATTCTTGAGATATTACATAAATTACGAAAGATATTCTTTAATGCTCATAAAACGTACTTCCTTCGGGAAGGGTTGTACCGTGACCGGTGACGGCCCTTAGGACTCAACCACAGTTCCCGCCAATTGCTGTTGCGGCGGTCCGGTCATTCAGTTTTATGGTTTAAATCCGTGTGCCTTCGGGCGGGTCGGAGAGTTAGATGGTTGACTTAGTGGCCATAAAGTTTAAACGCTCAGTGACTCTGTTATCAATAATCATATTATAAAAAAAAATGCTTCGTTTCAATAAAAAATATTATATTAATTGCAGATTAATTCTTTCCACTTTAATTTAAAGCATAAATTCTACGAGAGATAACAGAAAATTAGAGATACATATTACGTTATGACTGAAGGCCTTCATAATATTATGAGTGAATTATATGACTATCAAAATTTGAAGTTTTAAAATATTTTGATGAAGAATCCTATTAAAGTTGGAATTGCGTAAAATATTTAATTATTAAAATTTAAACGAACATTAAGACTGGCGAACCGGCTGGTCGCCAAAGGCGTCTAGTCATTAATAAATCTTAGATAACATCTTCCTCATTAATAAATCTTAATGTTTGCTATTATACATCATTATCCACTATTTACAAAATATAACTATTTAAAAAATATAAATATTGATATATTTATATTTTTTCTAATGTTAGGTTTCGTTTACGAATAGAATTGAATAATATATGCATGAAATGTTTTATCATTCCGTTTAAGACGAATTTTTTTAAAATTTATTTACGTGGTACAGAGTTTTAAAAGTTTCACATTCTCTCTCTCTTATAATTTCCATAGTATGTGATGGGTGGCATCACTTCAAGAAGCGAGCCTGTTTAGAATTCATTAAAATCCACAAAAATGAAAAAAATCTCGTTAGCTATTCATTTGCTACGTCCTCAAATTAAAAATTCATAAATCCGATATTAACTGAACACATTGCGTACGGTCACGAGATATATCGTTTCATGTTTTTTTTTTTTTTTTTTTTTTTTTTTACTAAATCGATGCATAGCCTACCAGAGGCAATACTTAACATTAAGGACCGCAAAGAAATTTGTAAGACATAGCCTGGGACAGCACGTTTATGGGCAAACGTACTTTCTAAAATCATCATAACTTTGTTATTTATGGAGCAATAGCAGATGTGACGCTAAAAACGAGAAAAAAATAAGTGGTCCGTGACGGATGGGACACAAAACACAAGAAAATTCATGAGCGGTCCTTAATGTCTTAAAACAAGATACTGCTGCAAATCGTGCCGAACACCATTGCACAAGAGAACGTGCTTTACCAAATATCACACTCTTACCAAATATCACACTGAATTTTCCAAACCCAAATATTACTAATAATAAATGGAAATTCTTTAATTTGTATTTACTATTAGTGGTATTGTATTTCAATCCTTTTGTATTTGAAACATGTTAAATGGCAACATTATCTTTTCAAAAAATACAAGACTGAAATCATTTCAATATCAATTTTGAAGATTTAACAAAAATTTCTATACTTTATATTTTTTTAAAAATTTCTAAAGAAAATGCACAAGTATTTTTATAGTTATAACTCTTTTTACATAAAGCGAAAAAATTTAATAGATTTTAAAGTTTTCATACAAAAATGAATTTGGTGTTTATAAAAATAGTAGTTTATATATTTTTAAATTTTTGGCAAATAATATAATGTTAGGACAGGATTATTTACAGACAAACGAATTCAAAATAGTGGCTCAAATGGCGAACTAAATAGATTATTTTGTGAAAGAACTCAAAAAGAATGAAATGTACCAATTTTAGAAAATTAATAATTCGTATTCTTGTGCATCAAAATAGAATAAAAGTAATAAATAATTATTCTGTAAGGCTGATTAAATAAGGATTTTTAATGTTAGATAAAAGATGTTATAACTCGCATAAAATTAATAAATCTAGAATAAATTAATAAATTCCATTCCTCCTCTCTTTCTGCCAAAATGCCATTTTTCATAAGTACACAAAATAAAAGCAGTTTAAAATTTTGAAGTTAAGAGTTTAAAAGTTTGTTAACTAAATACCTTTGAAACAAATGTGCTTTATTTTCTAATCAAAATCACTTACAAAGTAATTTAAAAAATTAAAAATACGGACATTTTTATGCACATATAAAAGGATGGATGTGTTGCTGTTGTAACTGACCTTAAAAAAATGTAAAGCAAGTAAAAAAAAAAGGAGGTGGACATTAAAATTATTTTTATGCAATTAAAATAAACAAATTTATTATATAAATCAAGATTTATTTTAATTTAAAAAATAGTAACGACGAGTTTATTCCTTCCCTCTCTAAAGGGAAGGAGGGGAAAAACTAGGGGGGGAGTCGCGATTAAGTAAATGTTTTACGTTATCCTCTTTTATTTTTGAAGACAAAGGATGATTTTCAACCGTTTTAAATACTGAAAGTTGAATTATAAATACATAAATTGAAAATTCTCATGCTAAATGTAAGCTTAACTAGGTTCTGTGTTGCAAACGTAGAAAAAAAAATGAACAAGCGCAAAACAATCAATAAGAAAGCGTTTAAAGACAATAAAAGATGACGGAACACTCGATAACGTGTATTCGACTTTTGGAGAAAAACAGCATCATCCAACTTATCTTAGAATTAAAATTTTCAGCTATCGCATTTATATTTATATCACTAACTGATAGTGGAGACTTCCGATGAATAAACATTTTAAGCAGTTTGCATAATATTTTTACTGCGCATTTAGAACTTTCAGACAAATTATCGTATGAATTGAAAAGAAAAGCGAAGAATAAAAAAAGATTGCTCATTCAACAATAACTGAATTAATCGAAACCAGGCTTGTATAAACAGAAAATTCAATTAAAAACACACACATATAAAAAGAATTCTGATTTCTTAACACATAATAAAAATAAACCCCCCCCAAAAAAAAAAAAAAATTTTAAAATAATCATTTTATTTATTTTATTATTTTAAGACGTAGGTAAATTTAAAATAATCTTATAGATCGTTAATGATTAAAAACACTTACATTGATTCTGTGACTATCTTTATATAAATTAATGGTGAGAAAAAAATTAACTTTCAAATCTCCATTTTGAATTTTTTTTAAAATACGCTCAAGGTTAAACTGTTTATGATCTGAGAGAGGACTCCCCCCCCCCCCTTCTAAACTTCGAATAATGCCAACCAATTGAATGCAAGAAAATGACTAAAATGACTCATAGTCACAATGTGACTATGATTCTTTTAATTTTTTTTTGAAATAATAAAGCGATTTTTCAAAGTTTAAAAGAAAATTAATTATACTTTCATTTTTTTGCATTAAGAAAAAAAAAAAAGAATTTTAAAGAAATCAAGTTTTAAAAGAATGCGACAGACAACTATTAACTTCATAATTTGCCATTTCTTTTAAAAATAAAACAGGTTTTAAAAACTGAAGGAATGACCTTAGAATTCAGCATTTTAAATGAATATTTAAAAGTTCGACTGAAAAAAACATGTAGCATTTTTAGTAGGTCAAAATTTGAAAGATTACTTTTTGTCAGAAAGCACTACATTAGAAAGAATGAACTTTTGTGGCTTTCAAGATCATAAGTGAAAATTGCTACTTAGTAGAGAATTTCTTCACAAAAAACTGAATTAGAAATAGCGAATTATTGATATCCTATCTTTAGGAAAATAATTTAAGGGAAGGTTTATACATTTCTCCTAATTTCCTGACATTATAAACTCACAAATAGCAAAAATTTCAACTATAACTCTTTAGGCCCTAATATATTATATCTTTAAAAATTAATTTATTTGAATTTGAAAATATGTACTTCAAAAAACTACTCAGTCTAGAGAAATCTCTAACATTAGGAATTCTATTTACTTGTAATGTATCCAGATCAGGATGGTAACTTTCAAACATCCGAGTCAGGATCAGGACATGAATTAGAATGAAATATTTTTATTCACATAATCAACTACCCCCACCCCCGACTTCTGGACAAAGCATCGCGTTCCAATTTAAAAAGCTATAAAAAATAAGAAGGGGGGACCAACAAAATTCCTGCCCGTAAGTCGGAGAACGAAGATAGAACCCATTTATTCGAGGATATAAGAGATTCCCTTTAATTTCATCACAGTTGAAGTTACAAAAATGACAGATGAGGGTAGAAAAAAATACAGCTGATGAGAACTCTCCAACAAGATTCGTAAGTTTAAATTAAAAGGCTACTAAGGTAAAGGGATTGAAAATCATTTTTTTTTCAGCCTTAATTTATAAAATATTGCAATTATTGAAAACAATTTCAGTAGGAAATGTATTCTTTATGATGTGAAAATTCGCCTTATTTGAATTATCTTCATATCTTTAACTGCCAAGAATTTCAAGGGAAATAAAATTTTCAATTCTCTTTTGAGCAGATAGGTCCATCTAGAACATAATACTCGAACCAAAATTACTAGAATTATCTTTCTTCTTTGCGAACGTACAATAGTTATAAGTTCTAAGGATTATCACTGATAAATATCTGGAGAAATTTTCCTGAAGTCAAGTCATGAAAAAGCATTTACATTAAGTATATTCTTGTAAGGAATCTACCTAAAATGCATTATAAAACTAAGTAAATTTATGGTAAGGTGTTTTTTTTTGTTGTTGTTGTTGTTTTTTTACAGTTCAAATTTACCTAAATTTGACAAATGTGGAGGGATTAAAAAATCAATTTTATCAAACAAGAAATATTATAACCTAATTTTTTTTTAAAAAAACACATTTTCAGCAAAACATACAAACAATGTTAAAACGGAACCCATGTCTACCCATTTTTTTTATGAAATTAAAAGGAAGTATACACATTTTATTATTAATTTAAAATGCATAGTAACATTTAAAGTAAAATTCCTACCGACTTCAAAAACGGACCATGGTCTTTTTTTTTAAACCGTACTTCCATCAAGTGTGTTCAGAAAAGCGTTCCTTTATTAATCCTTATGTTTAAAAAAAAATATCCCAAATACGACCAATAATTTAACCCATGTTTTTTAACAATTCTATGTTAGCATCACTTCTAAATATTATTCGTTTCAGTATCCTGAGACGATCTCTTTTAGAAGATTCCATCTCTCTAAGGGGCGAGACGCTCTTCTTTTCATCTTTCCTCTCACCCCTCTTTTGTCGAATTAAACCCATCCTTAAAGCATGCGCAAAAACGCGGAGGGTTTTAGAATCCGTTGGCAATCAATAAAAAAATGACATAATGAATAAAATGTTCAGCCAGCAAATTATTATAAAAGCTGTACTAAATTTCAACAGCATTTATCACCATTAAATTTGCGACATTACCGAACGGTGTCGAAATTCTTTTTTTTTTTTTAATTGAGATAGGGAGAGAAATAAGAACCCTAAAAATAACTCGTCAACGATAAAACCACAACAATCATTCACCAGCCTGTCACCCAGTCGTTTTTTTTTAAAGAGCAAACACCGGCCCATCTCAAAAGAGCAACTTGAAAGCGGAAGCCCATTCGTGTCATTCCCAATCAGAATATTCTCACACGAAAAAGTGTTTAGAATGCGTAGGGCAAGAAAGATAGGCTTCCCACCGCAAGGAATGTCAGACTTTCTCAACTAAAAATTGCCCCTCACAAAAGGGTTCGTAGACATTCGGTCGGGAACCCAAAATAGCTGGATTGCACTGACTGGCGAAACAGCAGAGAAAGTGTCAATACAAACACTCGCTTCCTCAGAAGCACAGATACTTAAAAAAACAACGCAAACGAAAGTGAGAAAGAGGACAAAGGGCATGGCATGTGGGTTAAATGTACAAAACTATAGCACCATAGCAAAATCAACGTCCAGTTTCTGAGGATCATTTTGAATGGCACATTACCCGACAAGACTCACCACCTGTTTAAATTTGCTCACTACACAAACCGAAGGATGGATAGTTTTAAAGTGATAATTTTAATTAGAGATAAAATAAACTCACTGATAAATATTATATGATATGTGCCGATTTATAATACAGATATGTAATATATAATATGTACCGATCGATCGGTCGAAAACAGGTTTAAAAAAATTACTTAAAAAACGATGTACTTAAAACTATAAGCATATACAAAAAATATATAACTAACATAAATACAATTTAATTACAAAAGCACTCAACTAACCTAAACATAACTTAAATCAAGAATCATCCGTTGATAATATTGTCAACAATCAGAACACAATGCGCATGCGTGAATTTTCAACGCCAGTTACGGTAACGCAAATACGTGAATTTTTCTACGCCAGTTGGGATAACGCTACGCAGATTAGACATTTTTAATTTCCTTTATTCTGTGTTATTTTAATTCAAAAGTACTTCAGAATAAAAGGGGGGGGGGTGCAATTGAAAAATAATAGATAAGCATAGTCAGAGGCCTGCACTTAATCGTTCATAATTGAAAGGGATTGTTTATAACTAAAATACGGTACGTACATATTATAATTTCATTTGTGTTTGCTTTTTTTTTAACAAATAAACTTTACAGTAATGACAACTTTTAGCAAATGTTGTTGGTTAAACTTAATTTTCGGAATTAAAAGCATTTTTTGATTTAAATTTCTGATTTCGTCTGCCCCCAAATCATCAGTATTTTTGAATATTTGAATTGATAAAATTTCCATTTAATTCAGATATTTAGAATTCTATTGTACCTGTATTTAATAACAAAATAAAATCTCAAAATGATGATAATGATTCCTAATCGCCATCGAGCTAAAGCTTATTGTTATTAACAATAATTATGGTTAATAACAATAATATTTTGTTTTAAATATAAAACTTTACTATACAGAAAAGGTAGATATTATCGATGTTTAAAATCAAATATTGTTCAAATTTTAAAACACCTTTTAAATACAATACGATTACATCTGAAATTTAACTTGATGCAAAAGGACACACAATACGTAACTTTCTTTGACCGTATTGTTGAGTAATCACTGACTCTGTAATCTCTTGCACAAATATTCTTTAGAATCCAATGGGGCCGCGGTGGCCTGGTGGTAAGGTCTCGGCTTCGGAACTGGTGGGTTTCAGGTTCGAGACCCGATTCCACCGAAGAACCGTCGTGTAAGGGGGTCTGTTGCACGTTAAATCCGTCCTGACCAAACGTCCTCCCGCTGGTGTGGTGTGGAGAGGGGGGTGCCAGCTCAGGTGTCGTCCTCGTCATCTGACCGCAGTTCAAAATGACGAGGTCCGTCCCAAAATAGCCCCAGTGTTGCTTCAAACGGGACGCTAATACAACTAAACTAAACTAAACTTTAGAATCCAATATAAATAGCTAAAAAATAAACCACGCTTTGATTATCCATATTAAAAATCTATTTTGAAATGCCTTTTTTTTATAACTGTGCATGATTGCATATCAAGAATAATTAAACTACCATTTTATGGATTTTTTAGATCAGAATTGCATAGATCGACCCCCCCCCCCAATTCAAACTAAAACAAATTGTTACACAACTGATTGAGAGTACAAGTCACCATAGATCTTAGTGATGGAAATTTTATTGATCTTATACGTACCTCATGTGCTAAAACTATATGACTTTAATGTTTTCTCATATCTTGCATGTGTGATATGATGTCACTTAAATTAGCACATTAAATTAGGCATGATAATGCTATAAAAAATCTTTCTTAAGAAATTATATAAAACAATTTAATTCATTGGGGGAGGGGCAACATAGCAATCTTCTTCAGAAACTATAGCTATGAAATAAGAATTAAATGATAACAAAAAAAAAATGGTCATTTTGTTCCACTTCGAAAGTTTTGATATTATTCAATAAAATTTATTCATTCAACATTTTTTGTATCAGTACTCTTCTGCTCTGATATTGAATCAGCACTCCATTGTACTTAAAATCCAAAGAAAGAATATAGGCACAGGAAATAAAACTTTAAAACAATACTACAATCAAATTCAAAATTTGTATCATAATAATTTGCTGTTGTCCAATTCTTAGCACAGAAAAGTTTAGTTTAGTTTAGTTTAGTTATATTAACGTCCCGTTTGAAGCAACACTAGGGCTATTTTGGGACGGACCGCGTAATTTTGAACCACGGTCAGATGACGAGGACGACACCTGAGCTGGCACCCCCCTCTCCACACCACACCACACCAGCGGGAGGACGTTTGGTCAAGACGGATTTAACGTGCAACAGACCCCCTTACACGTCGGTTCTTTGGTGGAATCGGGTCTCGAACCTGAAACGCTCCAGTTCCGAAGCCGAGACCTTACCACCAGGCCACCGCGGACCCTTAGCACAGAAAAAGAAGAACATATTTTCATATCAGATCATAGCAAACAGAACTTCATTAAAAACAATAGATTTTTTTTAATTCATTTATTTTCAATTTTTTTTAATCTGCAATTTATAATTCTCTAAAATAATTAAAATACAAATCATTTCTTTCTCAAATTCACTAACAAATAAGATCGCTCATGTATACTCAAAATTTAATTTTGAAAATTTTAAAACAGTGCACAGTTATGGAGAACACACGTGCATACAAAATTCAAACATCCAACACATCAGAAAATGGATGACCCCATCTTAAAAAACATGAAACAATCCAGTTAAATAAAAATACAGAAATACTGTTTCAATGCTGAAATTCCGACTTTATGTACGCTTCTTAAAAAATTGCACCTTCTAATCATCGTCCAAATAACATTCCGAATAGAAACATGTTATAAAAAACATACCCAAGAACTTTTAACATCTTAAGCACCAACATATATCCATACTGGCCTTGCAGTTAACATAATATCCACTTATCCTAATTGTCTACCAAAGAATATCATTAAAATGGTTATCAGTTATAATACTGTCACCTACGTAAATTCGGCATAAATCCACACGAAGCGACCGGTTATTGGGAAAAAAAATTGGAGGACAGAATCGCACTTCATCCAATTTCCTCACCATCCCAAAATAAACAGAAATTTTTCTAAATCTATAAGGCTTTCGCAGACTCCTTTGAATCACGTGTCGATAATAACATTTCGAAAGGTGCTTGTCCTTCGCTGTGTGTCCTCACCAGACAAATCCTTTATACCTCTGTCTAGACGTCTTATCTAACATGGAACTTTTTTTATTCTATTCCTCCCCCTATCCCTTTTATACTTTTTATATGTCTGCAGAAATAAGATACTTTTCAATCTATCAAAAAGTATTGAGGAATATGTCCTATAGTTCCTATTCCCCGCCATTTCAATCGAAAAGGGGAAGAAGTCTTCAGTGGATACTTTTTGGTTTAGAATAGCAGAATTAGGAAAAGGATTATACAAGGGATAGGGAGATACTTTTAATATATCCGCGTGAAATAAAATGAATGAAATATTCTGTTCCAAAAATTACGAAACAGTTATTTTTAATTGTGTTTTAACCATGATCCTAAATGATGCAGAGGAGAGATTAGATTCAGAAAGTAAAGAAATTACTTAAATCGGTGCTTACACTAATATTTATATGAAATCTGTAAATAAAATAAAAAGTATAACACACAAACGTTTGTTCTAGACGCCCGCACAAAGTGCGGTTTTCTTTAATCTATCCAGTTTTAGTCCTCACAAGAAAATATATCAAATATAAAAACTTATTTAAGTTACATTTTGAAGAACATCTTATAAATGAAATTTTACCACACATTTTTTTAAAATAATAATAAAGAAGTGTTTGAGTATTTCAAGTACAAAAAGAAAAAAAAAAATCTGTTTAACATAGCTAAGAAAAAATTGCGAAAACTTATACAAATTACTTTTTATAAAACGAACAAACCAAAAGCAATAAGTAGTCGAAGATATTTGTCACAGTAAAATCGGAACTAGGTTTCGAGGATCGAAGTTCGCGAGTTTGAAACCAGATTTCAACATAGATCGATTATACAGCAAATCTCGTACAAGTTAAATCGGCCATTATTCGAATTCATGAAATTGGTGAGAGACTGAGATACCTTCTCTAGTATCATCGCACATGAAAATTATTTATTAATAATAATTTTAATTTATTATAATAATTCAATTATTAATAATAATTTTATTCGATCATGATTATCTAACTTTATCAAGTTCTTTCTGCAGCATGCTTTCAATGAAATAGATATTGCGATAGCCTAGGATGACTGCAATACAAGTTTTGTCTAGTTCCCTTACCTCAAATTCCAAAAGCTGTTTTTATTTATTAATAATAATTTTAATTTATTCTCGACTTAAGTAATTTTCAATTATGACCACGATAGAAATTAAATAAATTTAAGGTATGTTAGATACTGAAAACAAGAAAAACAAGCAAGCAAAAAAAAAAAAAAAAAATCTAATAAGTATATAAATACTCTAGTGCAAAGTTTGTCACAACTGTTAACATATCAGCCAGAAAAAATCATATTCAACTAATATGTAAAATAATTTTTAAAAATTATAAATAAAATAAGAATAATGTTCTGAAACGTAAAGAATATTTGATTGTAATCAGAATAAATCCATCACCCTTGAATATCAAATTAAAGCACAAATCCAGACTCCCTTGAATATATCACAAAAAATATTAGAAACAATTATCTTAAGAACTGTTCTGTGATTTGAACTAAATTCGATAGCATTATAATAATCATGTTATATTTTAGTTAGTGAGATTTTCAGCACTCTATTACAGCATAGTATCTAACATAAAGGGGGAAAATGTGCAATAATTTTTTTAAAGATTTTTTTTTAATTTAAAAGTAACAACAATATTTTATATATTTTATTTTCAATATTTTCTACTTTTTAGGCTATCCATCCATTGTTTCTAAAACTTATTACTCGGCGAATCCTTTTTGGGGAATGGAATTGAATTGAATTAATGGCTAAGTTATGGATGTGTTTTGAAAATATAATAGTGTATTGTCATCACAAATTTGCTAATGTATAACAATTTATAACTAATCTATCAGAAAATTGATAAAACATCGTTTACAAAATTCCACATTTACAAACATAAACAAGTCTAGATAAAGTACAAAATGTTTACATATATAAAAATTTTATAAGACTGGAAAAAAATGCTTTAAAAAAAAAGACGTAATAAAATGAAAGAAAAATTTTCTAATGTTTATTTCATTTACTTTAACAAGAAGAGATAAAAAAAATCTTAGAAAAATCCCACCCACATTTAAAAATCACAAAAGCGGGGAAGAATTTAAAAGAAAAAAATATATTTTTTACTAAATTATGCCATTGCAATAATAGGAGGTAACGTGATTCGGATAAACAAATTTTAACGCCTTTAAACTCTCATTTTGATTGAATTCTTAAAAATTTTTGTAGTTAGTTAATATTCGTTCAAAAACTCTCAAACATGACGCAAAAAATTCCCATTTTAAAATTTAATATAAAAAAAATTTTCTCTTTACATTATTTAATCTTTTTTTTCATTCAGAACATCATTGATTTAAAAATAAATTAAAGAGAAATAATCTCATGTTAAAATGTGCAGTTCATTCTCTCAGTTTAAAATGTGCAGATTCCTCTACAAGTAACATTAAAAAAAAAAAAAAGATGAACTCTTTTTAAAAACCGAAAATTAAAATCCAAACAAATCAAAGCCAATACAGCTGGCAGTTACAAAATCTCCCATTTCACAAACAGACAACGAGAATGGGTAGTGTCAACGTGACTTTGAATAACAAGAGGGTTGTAAAAGAGCAGGCTAGAGTTGTTTCAACGCCCGTGTCTCAAGGTCGAATTAGAGAAGACGTATAACTATCACACAAAAATCAAAACACAGCATTTTGTCTGGAAGTCAGCATTTTTAGAGGTGATAGAAAGTTTTTTTTAAAAAAACGCATTCAAAAAGATTTCTAACTTTTATTGGCATTCGCTGTGAGTTGCAACTTTTATTTCTCGCTTTTAAAGTCAGTTTCGTCAGGCTAGAACATTAAAAAATATTTCCTTTAAAGCAGATTTAAATAACTAGTTTTCAATATAGATTTTTTTTTTTTTTTCTCCTCCTCAACATAAATATTTCGTATCCTGCGGGAATCGAAACTACTGAACATTTATTTCAATTTTTTCACAAATATATGAAGCATCAGGGCGGTTTTGAGTCAAATAATTAAACAACTAATTTTTTATTCTTAAAAACTATGTTACCAAGAACAGAAAAGATGATTTTCTCTTTAATGTTTCTTTTCGAATAAAATAAAATTTTTACAGATATTTTAAAACTTTTTGTTTATTTGCATATGAGTTTATTACACGTAAACTTAAATTATATTTTTTCTATAATAAATGCGGGGGGAAATGAGTTTCCGGCGATTTTTGAATATCGTTCTGCGCAATCTAATTTTGGAAAAGATGAACGAAATTTAAAAATAGTTTGACGCAATATATATTCTCAATTTAATAATTAATATTTGACGAGGAGTTACTAAAATTTTGCATATGTATGTATATTAACATTTAAATTTAAGAATTAAACTGAATTACACAGGTGCTTTATCATATGCCCGTTGGCATTCCAGTCAGTGCCAATATTAAGGTAACGGTGGACTCTATCTAGCACTTTTGCGCATTACTCACTAAAGGCAAAGAAATTTTTTTATGATATGTATTAAAATATATATATATACATCAAATTTCTTTAACACAATTTTTTACAATTGATAATATATTATTTTTCAAAAATTAAAAGATATACATTTTTTTTTTAAATTTCAAAATATTCCAGACGATTTAGTTTTTAATTTTCTCAATTATTTTTTCCTATTTATGCTAATTTTTTTGGCAATATTTTTATGCACATTCACTAAATCAATTATTTTTTTCCTTATTACAATTATTTGTAACAAAACTGTATATAATTTTGTAATTCATCATTCATTTTGTAAATTTTCATTAAAGTTTCATTTTTTTCTGAACTAAAATTGATTTTTAACTATTTAAAAAACCTCAAAATATAAAATGCATACCCTATATATTAATATTTAACCGAAATCTTTATTATCAATTCTAATGAAATTACTCAAAAATAAAGACAAAAAGGTTTCAAAAATATTTAAATTTAATTAAAATATCATTTTGAGAAAAGTCATTAAAATTAACCCTCCTCCTCCTCTAGGTTCTTCAAATATTCATTTTATTGAACAATACATTTTCTAACCACTATTTTAGTTGAATATAAGCATATATTTTAGAGATGAAACGATAAATATAAAATTTCATATTTTCGTCAATTTTTGCTTATTTTAAATATACTAGTCGCCTTTGGCGACCAGATTGTTCAACCATGCTGATTTATTAGGCAGTTAAACTACTAACACATAATACATTTTTTTAGAAAAATTTCACCTCGATATTTATTTGATAAGATAGAAAGATGTGAATTTAGCAGCCCACTAAAAATTACAGAGCGTGGAAATTAAAGTTTACATACACTACGAAATAAAAGTAAAAAGAGAAAACTCATTTCGGTGTTAACGCCCTATGAAAGTAATTGTACTTTATTTTTAATACTTGCAAAAACACACGATTGGATGTTTTGATGGATGATTTGAATTTCATTATAACAATAAAAACATTTTTGCAGATTGTACACCAAATCTAACTTTTAAAAGGTTTATTAAAAATAAAGGGAAAAAAATATACGGATATGACATTGATATTGATTAAAAAGATAATTTTTTAAAATTTAATTTGAATAAAAAAACATTTATGAGATAATAAGTATGGAAGATAAGAGCATCAATTTCCATAGGAAAAGTTACAGAGATTACCCATGTAACGAAGGTTAAACCCACTTTCGCGCTCGATTATTCTTTCCATTTGATACTTATTTCTATTATCTAGATTAATTTTACATCTTCTTTCATCTAACTGAAGGGAAGTATCGGTGATTCGGCGAGTTCTCCTTCTAGCATTTCTAATAATATTTTGTAGTTCCATTAATTAGCAAAGAGAAGCATTGAATAAAGTGCAGCGGAAAACAACTAAGTATTCGGAAACGCTCATAAGGAGATAGTTTATATTTCACTGTTGCCATTTCAACAATAAGTAATCAGAATAATTTCTGTGCTAATACATTAGCGTTCTATATATAGAGATTTTTACTTTCTCCTAGATGGCCTTTATAACACGTAATTAAAATAGATTTATTAATATGATTATAGTTCAGTTTTACTGAAATTTCGCTACAGTTAAACTAAATAATTGTGTTTTTATTAATAAAAGACCAAAAAATATTTCCATTCTGAGCAAAGCAGTAAATATCATTTACCTTTATCTTAGAATAAAGATGAATAAGTGTTGTGCGTTAGTGCCTTACAGACCTAGATAATTTAACCTAGAGCTACCAATCTTGGCGTATGGCCACCTATATGTTTTGAAGCACTGGGAATGTATACCACGGTGGATTTTTTTTTTTTTAATTTTAACTAAAAATGAAATCAAATTCTAGCGTTCCCCTGTGATAATTTAGAAAATATTATAGTACAAAAATGATTTTAACATCACCTTAAAATTAAACAAAAAAAAATATCTTTCCAATGTTATCTTATAAATTTTTCTCAATGTTTAATCCAATAAGAAATATTTTAAACATATTTTACACAAAGAATACAAAGATTCGTAAGAATTCTTAACGAATATTAATTGTGTCACGAGTTTTCATTTTGTTTCACAATGGCTATCACTTCCGATATTTATATGAAAAATAATGGAATGTGCAAAACAGTGAATTTAAACTTTTATCCTTAACACAAACTATTACTGGTAAAGAAGTGTTCAGTAAAACAAGTGATATGCTTACTTAATTTTAAGAATCTATAAAAAAAATTTTTTTTTAATATTATCAACCTTGAGGTGGATTGAGATACGCGAGGATAGAACCTGGGACCTTTTGGTTAGCAGTCCAGTAACTTAACAATTTTACCAAAACGATCGTTCGGGTAGAAGAGTTGTTAACTGGCTTATATGCTATTCACCATAACCTGAAGAAAAATTTAAAAGTTCTGATTTTCTGGTAATATCTAGAAACACCACTTTTTTAATACAAAAAGCAAGGGAGAATTTTTTTAATTGTCTTTTTATAGTAGATACTGCGATAGGATTGTCAGCTGTTGGGCTGAACCTTGATGTGCGCGACAAATTCTTAAAGCATGCAACAAACACCACAGAAAATGGTATATCATTTTGATATGACCTTAAGTTCGTAATATATTTATGAAACTGCTTATATCATCTACTGTAGTAACAAGTTCATATAATTCCTTAACCTTTCTCGCATGCAAAGTAAAGTCCTGTAAACATTTTTAAAAAAAATCCAAGCTCGATAAATTGAATTCATTTCTATCATTCAGAACTCTTCGAATCCGGAAAATATATTTCTAGAATTATGTCTGTCTGTCGATCGATGAACACAATGGGTAAAAAATTGCGAACAGTTAAAGGCATGTGTCCTTTTTACAATAATTGCTGCTTTCTATCAAAATCAACCTATGAATGGAATATATTACAAGTTGACCACCTATGAATCATTGCGAATACGATAATTCGAAAATACAGCGATTTAGAACAATGCATACAACAATTAATACAATGACTTAGATCAATGGATACAACGATTAACACAATGACTTAGATCAATGGATGCAATGATTAACACAATGACTTAGATCAATGGATGCAA
>JAPMOR010093723.1:0-15074 GCA_026543865.1 Argiope aurantia | reverse complement strand
TTTTCCTTCCCACTCCGTACTACTTCCTCCTACCCTTTCGCTTGCCGGGAAGGAGCTTGGAAATAAGGCTGCAGCTGAAAGCTCCGATGTCACATCCTTTTAGCTTCTTTTCCGTTTTGTGTTTTTTCTCTGTTTCTAATGTGAAGATGCGAATACGAGAAGAGGGTGGATTGGATTTTCAAAGGTAAGGAAGCTATTTCATCTTACCCTTCCTTCCTTTTACAGAATATTGTGCAAATGTGATTTCTTTATAAATCATTTTGAAATGAATGAAAATCTCTCCTTGTTTCCTTAAATTCACTCTTTTTTTCCTTAAAATAATTTTGTATTTCTAAATATTTAAATTAATAATAACATGCTAAAAAATTTATTGCGATTAATTGTGGACTTGTGGTATAATCCTTCATATGTAACTGGTACTTCATATGAATGGAAGCAGATGGCGCTCGTCACTACATTCGGCGATCCTGACATCTCTTTCATCTAATTAAAATATCTCATTCATATAAATACAGACGTTTTTAAATATATGATTATTGTATCTATTGTTTAAAATATCAAGTATTTCATCTTATCTACAGAGAAAAATTCTCTTTTTTCAGGTAATGTGAAAAAAAAAAAAAAAAAAAAAACACCTATCAGTTTCTATTTTTCAAACATCATAAAAATTCTTAAGGACTTGATTAATTATAAATGTAAAGTCGGTCTCAGCTATGGATTTTTTTTTCATTCAGATTCATTTGTATTTTGAGTAAAATTTATAAATATTACACTTTAGTTGTACTATAATAATTTGTCAACAGACAATTTTTTTCTAATAAATTTTCGGATTTTACAATTTCACGAACGTTTTGTGAATATCAAATATCAGGTAAAACATAAATTCTCTAATATCGATGCGGCCGAAAAAAGATCTTGAAAGAACGGGATTATCGATGATGTATAAAAAACCTTAAACAATCCCAGGAGCAGATTAAGATTTTAACCTACTTCTGGTACGGTTTAAGATAATCTATCTCTGGGAAAACACCTTTAGAACAGAAGTATGCGTGGAAGTTTTGGGGTGAGCACTGGCATTGATTTTGCTTGTTATTTTCTTTCATAATATAATTTGATACCTTATGTCGAGACTTGAATTAAATATATTATTGAAATGAATTTATATGCGAAACATAGACGAGACGTTGTATCTTTAACTTCGTTTTATTCTCTCTTTAATATCCATCGCGGGAAAGCAATTTATGTACAAGTAGACGCAGTGCGGCACAAAAGCAGAAGTAAAAAGGAGCAGGAACAAATCATCACTGGTCTTATATAACATTGGATTCCTGGCCACGCGGTGTGGGCCGAATTCAAGTGATTGATGGCATCCTGAATAGCAAAATACACATCGAAATTATCCTGGAACCAAATTTGATGCCTTCCATCAGGGATTTCTTCCTCAACAAAGCACCATTTATTTTTCAGCAGGATTCAGCTCCATGCCACACAGCAAAAGTATGCAAAGCATGGTTTCAAAATAAAGACATAGATGTATACCATGAACAGGAAACAGCCCTGATCTCAATCCAATTGAAAATTTGTGGCGACGTTTGAAAATTCTTGTACGAAAAAAAAAAAAAAAAAAACGTCCATCCTATAAAAGATAACTTATTGAATCTATAATTGATTCTTGGCATTATGTGATTACGAAAGATGAATTCCAAACACTCGTTCACTCGATGAAAAGACGCTGTGAAGCTGTCTTAAAAAATAAGGGTTATCCTACTAAGTATTGATTGTGTAAGTATCACTTTTAAAAAATGCAAATCTAATATAGATCTTACTAAAATGAGCGTAACTTTTTTTGTAATACAGATATTGTAATACTGTTATTGTAATTAAATTCTAGATTAGATTACCTTCAATTTGATATATAAACATTTGTATTTAAGTGAAAATTAATATATTCTACAAGCACGCAAAGTTGAAAAACATGAAATACATATATATATTTCGTTAGTTATTACTTTAGCCAACATTTTGAAAAAATTTAATACCTAGATCAACGTACACATTTATGATATATTAGAAGGGAAGACTAAAACTTTACAATCAAATTTTCTTTTATTTATTCTGGAATGTTTAAGAAAACAATGTTTTAATGAGGCACTCTCTTTCCCAGTTTTTAATACAACAGCAAAAGCCAAGCATTTTTTTTTTTTTTCAATTTAAAAATTATCTTCGCATGTTCTATCGTCATAGCCTAAAGTAGAATTCCGAAAGATAAATAAATGCACATGGAGTTATACAATGCGACATTTAATAACGCATTTATTAAGAACAATTGGGTTTATCATATGAGATTGTGATTTCATATGAATTTACTCTATTCCTATAAATGAAAACAGTAATTTCTCATAATGCAATAACGAAATATAATTTTTAACGCTTGTTTTTTGTCTTTTAAAAAATATTATTCTATAAATTTGTAAGGTTAACATTAGAATTGAAAATAAAATGATATAGTTAGAGTAATTTTATCTCAAAGTAGTTTCTTTACTTTTCTATAAAAAATTATATATAAATTATAAAAGACCCGGAATTTAAGTAATTAAAATCCGTTGTATCATAATTTATTAATTAATGAAATGCTATTAAATTAAATTTCTAAATATTTAAATTAATCAAAGCATTGTTCGTTAATTAATCAAACAAAAAATGCAATTACATCAAAATAAGAGAAAAATAAGAGTCAGTGAAAAAATTTCTACTAAACCTTTAAGTTTCTGAAGTATCGCTCATAATTTCTTTTTATTTACTCTCGAGACCGAAAAATAAGTCGAAATTAGTTTAATAGAGAAATGTCAGGACAATAAACATTGTAGCGCCATCTATACGACAAAACTTGCAATAAATTATGATAGTGAAACATTTTTATTGAAAAATGCATTGATGATAAAAATAACAAATATATCAGGACTATCAAAATAATCTTACTTATTCTGGCAATTTCTGGTTTCAAAAAATAAATAAAACTGCTTTTCTGGGGGGAAAATAACCTTTAATAAACATTAACATTAAATTCTTAAAAACATTAATAATAATGTTTTTAAAAACATTAAATTAAATAAATAACATTAAATTTTTGTCATTCAATCAATTTATGTAACATCACGGAAGGTAGCCGCTCATTAGTAGAACTCGTATCTTTTTTTCTACAAAAACAATGCGCATGGTTCTGTTCATCAAGTATCTTGCCAGGTGTAATGTGTGGCTTTGTTTGAATAGCATTATGCTGCCATCTATATTAGAAAATCTACAATAAATTCTGATAGCGTGTATTTTTATTGATAGAACTTCTTATCAGACGACATGAATTTGTGCAAACTTTTGAAATTTGTTGTTACACGGGTTACATACATACGTTTTTTTACAGGGGTAGGAAGAAAGAAAAAGTGTACATAATACTACAGAAAGAAGCTTACATTTGGGGGGAGGGGGGTCATTAATAATTGTTACATATGAATTTCTTTGTCCATAGGCAGCAAATGGAAGGTAGTTCATTTCCCTTCCAGACATCACGAATTTGTTTTCAGACGCGTATGAGCGTTTATAAACGTATGTATGATCTACATATTGCTATATGTAGATATATATAATTTCTGAAATTATTTCTTTTGCATTCACGTATAATTGTAATACAATGTAACAAATACTAATTGCAATAACTACAAATAACTTTCTACAAATCCTTAAGTGAGTCAATACATTTCAACATGAGACATGCCAAATACTAACAGAAACTTTAATTACAAAATAAATATCTTTTCAAAAAGTAAATTTGAAGAATTTGTATCAAATTATAGAGTTAAATTAAGGTCTTAATTATTATATTGCAGCAATCCATTATAAAATTAAATTAAAATTCTGTCAGCAAATCAGAGAGAAAACATCTCTTTTCTTTTTTTAATTATATTCTTTAGCTAAATTACATTAAATGAAAACTAAAAAGGTAAAAATTATAGGATAACAAAAAAAATTTTGTGAAATGGCGAATAAAAAAATAAAAAAATTATGCATTCTAGCCAAAATAATGTACCCATACTGGTTATTTTTTTCCAATTAAAAAAATCAAGGAGTCTTATCAGGCATCTTTGATATTTAACACATAACAGCTTATATTCATTTGACACCTTAACTTTAGACACCGTGTGGGTGTTTTTTTTTTTTTTTTTGGCACTTATTTGATTTATAGTTTTTGTATATTTCTTCCGAAAATAAATTTCCTCATGCAAAATATTCTTTTAAAAGATTAGTTTATGCAAAACTACAAGTTCTAATTCGAGACTTGATTGGATTCTGGATCCTAAAATGGCGTAGAAAATTATCAAAGAGTCAACATCTTTTCCTTCCTAATATCTTATTAGTGATAATCCATTGTTGGTAGCCAAGGCTGGTCCCAAGAACAAATAAAAATCCTCGCATCTTTATCAATCAACAACTTGTATATTAATATACCTAGCTAAATGTGAACAATATGAATGTAAAAAGTAATAGTTTTTTTTAAATATCTTCATTGACTCTTCATTTAAATATCAAACATTTATTAATATATTTAAAAAATGTACATATAGTTACACTCATAATGAAATTATTTGTTATTATAGAATGCTGATATAGTCTCGTTCTGATGAGTTGATAGGCGTGTCGTAAAAAATGCGTGATATCAGATGAGATTACATTAGTAAGCCAGGAGACAATAATCTACCAAAATTCGTTACATCCAGCTGCGTTTCTCTTTCTCATACTGAACTGAAGATATATTCTTAATGATGAATAAGAAAAAAATATGCTCTGCTTTCAAAACAGTCGCATTTATTGCTATATTAATTATCTACGAAACAGATTCTCAATTCTTTAAAGGTCAACCTGCAGAGACTCACAATGCAACAATTCTGTGGATGTTTGCAAAATGCTTTGAACTGGAGCTCTGCCTCATAGTTTATGTGAGAGAACATTATTTGTCGAATGTTTTAGGACTTTTTTTTACTAATTATACTTAATTTTTGTATCTATTTCTTTGATATGTCTAAAAATATTATATATAAAACATCATTCCTCATGGAACATATTTTAATTCAATTCATTTTTTTTTATTACTGACACGTACATGCATGCTTAAATGAGCTGCTGCTATCTATGACTTTTTGGCAGTAGAGTGGGTCGAAATTGATTTTCAGCGGATCAAGGTCCAACTGTTTGGCATTCCAGGGAATCTTGATGTATATGAGTAAGTTTCTAGTCCTCAATATCGCACTTTGGTGCTTTGCTTCCTACATTGCCTACCTATCGCACGGATTGTTAGGTGACAGCCATCTTTTCCCATTTAGATTCGGCTTGGACAGAGTTTGAATCTTGTATCTATCTGTAATTCCAGTGAAATTGCCTAATTGACAAGCATCCGATTGTTGTGATGTCCATATGCTTTTGCATTAGGATCGCCAAATTATAAATAAAAGTGATTTTGTTTAAAGCATAAGTCAATCTATGTAAAGAATCATGAGTTTCTTCTTCTTCTCTATGAACATTATAGCTAATGAACAAGCGCCCGATTGCTGTGTCTCCCATGAACTGTTGATATAGAATCGCCAAGTGATAAAAGGGATTTTGCTCATGGCATAAGTTGTTCTATGTAAAGAATCATGAGTTGCTCCTTCTTCTCTATGAATATTATAGCTAATGAACAAGCGCCCGATTGCTGTGTCTCCAATAAGCTGTTGCGTTAGGATCGCCGAATGACAAAAGTGATTTTAAGCAAGGCATGAGTCTGTCTATGGAAAGATTAATGAGTTGGTCTTTATGATTAACATTCCAGAGTATCTATGTAAAGAATCATGAGTTGGTTATGGTCAATAAACAAGCCCCCGATTGTTGCTTATAAGCTGTAGCATTAGGATCATCCAGTAATAAAAATGATTTTGCTCTGCGCATAACTCAGTTTATGTAAGGAATGATAAGTTCCTTCCTTTTTCTCTATGAAGATTATGAAGAAAAATTTTTGTTCGTTAATATGATTTCAAACATAGTCGTGAGGTTTGTGTACTGCAATATGGCAATCAAAGTGTGAAACATCCATGTATGACTTTCAAACCCTTTTAAATGATTTGTATAAGAGATGAAGAATTCACGATGACTTTTCGTAACTCTCTTACAAAATGAAGATAATTTCCTTATAAAAAAGCACGACTATATAAAGTATATTTACAATTGCCTCACAAACTCCCTGGTGACTTCCAACCTCCAAAAACTTTTTCCAATTCAACAGCACATGCAATAGTCAATGCATCATTATTTCTGCGACCAACAATCTGGATTCCATAAGGTAGTCCACTTGAAGTATATCCAACAGGACACTGCGTTGATGGCAATCCCAAGACATTAAATATTGAAGTATAGCAAGTACTTGGCAAGAAATAAAACATCTCTGTGTGGTAAGGTGCAGTCACGGGTAATGTAGGCATTAACAGTACGCTATTGTCATCCAGAAGACTGTCGAATTCTTTGGCCCAACAACCCATCAATTCTTTATGGTGAGGGGCTTTACTCTTATCATAAAACATGGATAACTTTGACATATTCAAGGCTATAAGTGGACCGTTAGAAAGAGTAGATTTGCCAAAAAAGAACTTGACGAAATCTAATTTTTCATTGATGTGAGTTCCTTTTCCTGCAGTGAGCACAGCTTTCAGATCTTTCAATCCGTTCAGTATGATATTAAGAACGCATCTGCCCGCGTCGTATAAAGATGGCATGTTTATCTCTTTGGTTTTCACGTCATATTTGCTCTTGAAATATGTAATCGCCTGCAAAAATAGAGAAAATATTTTTAATGAGATTTTAATATGTGGTATGGTACCAACTGAAAAATGCAAAACCATTAAAAATAGAATTTTGTGAAAGTTGGCATGAGCTGATACTACTGCATAATCGAAATCTAGAATAGCAATCTATTGTTTCCTCATCTTCCGTATTCGTAAACGGCACTCAATAATTGTGCAAATAGATAAATAAGTGAAATTGAAAAGTAGATTTTCTATTAGAATCATAAGTCTTTATCAAATTTTAGATCCAGTTGGTAAAAAAGAGAAAGACTCGAAATTCATGTATATTTATATTTTCTTAAATACGAAGTATACAAAAGAAAAAATTGTAATCACCAAAAAAATTTGACGATCTTGGATAAGGTCTTGAATGTTTTGAACAGCATTAGTAAAAATCAGTTACGAAATATCAAACTTTGACATTTTTTTGACGATTAATCCCTCGGAATACAGTTAATACACAGGTACTCGGAAACCGAATTTGTATTCTAGACATCTTTTATCCTATCAACTGCAATCGGAATTGGACACGAAATATTATTATTGTCACAATTTCACATACAAAATTTCATTTACTTAAATCATTGTTTTTTTTTTTTGATATCAAGTTTATATGAATGCGGAAATACCGACCACAGGCAGTTCCTTGACAAAGTTGATTAAAAATCTGATAAAGAATCGACATTTAAGATCGTAAACCTGACTGCCACATTTTATTCATCTAACCGTTTGTATCAAGTTTATCTGTACTCAGACAGCCGAACAGACAGGCATCCTCACAATGGATTACATTCTGATGATAAAATCTATATAGCAAATTTTACTGTCCTGCTCAAAATAGTTTTTAGCTTTCGTTTTCAAGGGAGGTACTAAAAGAAGAGATTGGTCGAAATCTCAAACTCATTTTTTTTTTTTTTTTTTTTTTTTTTGACGATTACAACACTTCCTTTTTACATGTTTCGTACTCGAGAAAAAAAGAGATTTGAATTTATACATTATGCAAGAGCACTTTTAACAAGTGAATAAAAAAATTCAATCGTTAAATGTGCACTTGCCTCGATGGTTAATATTAGTTTAATGAAATCCTTTATGAATATAGCCAGAAAAAAAATATTTGGGCAAACCTTATGACAAAGTTATCCTCAAACTTAGATGGAGTATTTATTGCTCATACTATCTATAATTTTCTGCCTTTCGACATCTTCAAATTTACAGAATCTCAGCCATTTTTTATCATGATTTTGAAAACAGCGAACCCTTAATCGTTTTTGAAGAGGCAAGAATTAAATCATTGAGGATAACTCTTCGTACTGAACATTAACTGATATTTATTCAAATTGAAAATAAGCATTGTATACAAAATCTAATGCAATGTGATCTATATAATAATGTCTTTCACTGAATCATCATGGCGTTGAATTTTTAAAAAAAATAAATCTGTGATGAAAGAATAAATCTCTCTTATAGATGTGTGCGGATTACTTCGTGTCATTTTTCTACATTCTCATATACGAAATATAGAGAAAGTCTAGAAATCGTCAAATAATTCGAGATTTTGACGAATATCCAAGTTTCAAACCGCCCTGAGTTCGAAAAACACATTTTTGGAAGATGTCCACCTGTCTGTATGTGACAAAGATGCTTTGAGCTAGACGGATAAAATTTGGTAAACGGTCTTTACTCCAAATGTTTAGATTTCTATTAAATTTTGAGTTACATCCGTTGAAAGAAAATCTGTCTGTCCGACTGTTCGAATATAAGTTAACATGATAATTACAAAAGGAAGAGAGCTAGATAGATAAAATTCGGAGCACAGATTTATCTTCTATAGTATAGACATCTATCTAAGTTTAAACCAATCTAACTGTCTGTCGGTCTGTACATTCAGAAACATGTCAATGCGATAATTCTAAAATGCACGAGTTTAAAACAGAAATTCGCTTTTAGGATATATTAACCCATGAATCGCTATATAACTCGCCAAGAATAACACGATAGATTCAGTAGAAATGCTAAATTCGAGCTCGAAAGTTAATATTTCATAAGTATTAAACGTCAATTCCACGTAAGACGTTCTCTAGCGTGACAAGTTTGTTGTAGAGTGTGCGAGAAATTTTTAGGGAGACAACTCCCCCTTGTTTTTTTAAAAAAATTGATTGCCTGCTATTTTTTAGAAATACGGGAAGTCTCATTTTAGCCCAATAACCAATTTCTTATCTGTTCAAAATAAGCATAAAATTCCATTTGAAAAAACTTAATCAAAATAAAAAATTTCACTGTAGGTTGCTTTATTTTTAAAATGTATCCCTGGAAAATTTCCGTTATTTACTCATCACATTAGTCATATGTAGTAAAATGTTCTTGACACGCTAACATTTTAAACAAAGAAAGTTTCATTATTTTACGATCAAAATTTGCTGAGTTATGAGGTTTCAAATATTACGATTTTAGATCATTTCAAATATCAACTAGTTAACATATAAAGTGTCCTAGATTGGTAGTTGATTGGTTTTAAAATGTTGAATTCCAACATTTTATAACCAAGGGTTTTTTTTCTGTTATTTTCTTAAATAATAGTTTGCAAAAAATATTTTACTAAACCGGACCAACAAAACAAAGGAACTGTATAAAAATTTAGATTTCATTTTTTCAGCGGTATTTTTACTTACTGAAACAAGAACATTTTTTAATTCTGTATGTCATTTAACAGTTTTCCAATGAAAACGCATATGTATGACTGATTCTAGTGGTTAAAAAATTATTTATTAGACTTCAATTAGATTGGACTTCCGTATATTGCTTTCATATTTATATTTCCCGTACTCTCTAAATCAGTATTTTAACCGTACCTTATAGTTTAGAGTGTTTCATTTTACGTTCGTATAACTATTCAGACATATTCTTTACTGTGCCTTTATGTTCCAGTTTTTCATTTTACTATTTAAAAGTATATTTTAGAAATGATTCTAGAAGAAATTTTATACAACATATTTGATACAATTTTGTTCAATAACATATTAATAGACGTTTATACATTCTCTCTAAATACAATATATTTAATGACAGAGATCAGAAACAAAAAGAAGATGTAACAAAAATATACTCACATTTTCCAACCCTTGACTAATATCTTTATTAACAGGAACTATCATAGGGCCACGAATATTCTTCATGTAATAAATTTTCAAACTTCTAAAATCCGCCTTTAATAAAATAAGAAAATTTATTATTAACAAGAGATAAATTGGATTAAATTACAGGGTGTTTATATAGACCCGGACCCATTTTGATGTTTAATAACTCATAAAATAATGAAGATATAAACAAACTTAGGGCATTTATTGATGGAATAACTCATATATTTTCCTTTTCAGGTTTGAATATTTTTACTTTTGTAAATATCGTTTGCGCGTGTGGTTCATTTCAGATAATTTCATTTTCCAGTCTAAATATCTGTACTTTTCTAAATATCGTCTGCTTATTCATTGCGTTTTTCTCTCTTTTGTTTTTGGCAACTATTGAAATGTTATGTTTACTTTTGATGTGTTTGTTCTATGTAGTACTTTTGTATGTGATGTTTTATTCGAGCGGATATTAAGGAGAATGCATACACCACAAGAGAAAGCACAGATTTTATGGTGGTTCATAGAAACGAAATCGCTAGTGCAAGCACAGAGTAATTTCAGAAGAATTTACCAAAAAGATCCTCCATCCAAAAACAGCATCTTGCGGTGGAAAAAGAATTTTCTAGAAATTGGAAGTATCGCAGATAAGAAACGTTCCGGACGTCCTTGCACAAGAGATTGTGATGTTGAGCGTGTCAGAGAGACATTTTTACACAATCGTAGAATATCTGTGAGATGAGCGGTTCACATTCATTGACAAAGACATGAAACTTTTTGAGTCTATTGAACCATTTATGTTATTAATTTTAATCTATCTTTATTATTTTATGAGTTATTAAACATCAAAATCGGTCCGGGACTAAATAAACAACCTGTATTTTAGTGTAATGTAGAGATTCCAAACGGTCAAGATGCAAATAAGAAAGAATTTCTAATTTTGTGGTATATGTAACAGAAAGAATTCGTAAAAAAATTTAATTAAATTTTTTAAAAATCATAAAATTTTATGTATTTTAATTTGGTTTTTCTTAGAATTTTTATTTAAAGAATTTCAACTTAGAATTATCGCATTTTTCATAGGCATGAAAATGAATGAAGCATTGTCGCTATATAATTTTTTGAATTGTGAAATTTATATAAGTAAAGATTTTTACAAGTAAACAAAAAGTATTGTACATCAAGAGAATAACACCGTTCAATACCAATTCTTTTTTTTTCTTTATTTCAGAAATAGTTACAAAACATTACATCCCTCAGAAAGAATGCTGTAAACGACCAGAATGAACTTTGCTGTGCTTATGCTCATCTTCAGAAATGGACGGAATATGAGCAAGTTTTTGTGTAATGTTGAAAGAAGAAAAATACTCCTGCTGCCATCTATATTTTAGTAGAAGAAATAAAAAAAAAGTTTTGAAAAATGCAAGAATAAAACAATTGAACACTAACTTTTTGTCCGAAATTGATTGGTACTCCACTTTCAGAAGACAACACTCTCATACTGACTATGAGATCCTCTGCATATCTGCACATTGGTCCAGTATACAAGCAATTAGCCATGCTTGGATCAGGTGCCGGATGGCAGCCCAAATTTGGAACCAAACCTAAAGTTACAAAAAGTCAGTCACACTTCAGAAGAAATAGACAGTTAAAATTTAGCTCAATATGTACCAAACGGATTTATATATGTTCATAATATGTTTTCTTTTTTGTACTTCTTACTTTGTATGAGCAAAAATTCCTGCCGATGCTCTCCATATCAAAGAAAAGCGCATGCGCTCCCTCAATCAGAATAGCATCACTATGAGAACATTTTGATAAACCAATTTGAGCCGACATATGAGAAAGTGAACATGTATTTAATAATTCCCAAAATAAAAATTTTATTCATGATTAATTGAAATACAACAGTCATACTTCGACTGACAAGCGCCTCTCATAAGAAATGATTCTCACAATAAACAAAGCAAAATGTTAAAAAAAAAATGACTCACTTCACAAGCGATGTTTCGTAAAACGAATGGCGAAAAGACACAGCGATGTCACACATATTGGTTTATATTTCTGATATCGATCTATGTTATACGTCTCTTTGAAGAGATACTTATTTCTGTATGGAGAGAAGCGTGGGGCGAACAGCGTTGTCGAACGCGACTCCGAGGGAGTGCCTTTTAAGCAATATTTGAAAAGATTGTGCCTCAGACCGAAAGTTTGGGACTAGAGATGGAATGCAAGGACATCGATGCGCTGATGGAAGAATATAACTATAGCTACCGAAACATTCATGGAGCTGCATTCTCTGCTAAAGCAAAAAAATTGCGAATGAGATTTAAACAAAAGAGGGGGAGATAACAGCCTTAGCAGAGCAACAGCATTTCCGTGAACTGAGAGAGATGTTAAAAGTATGAGAAATGATTGCAGCTCGCTCTCATCAGGAAGTAATACTGTGTCTCATTTGCACCAAATTTTGAAGGAAAGCTAAAGACAAGTGTCTTTAGACAACTTTCTAATAAAATAAAATTTCCATTATAAATTATTAACTGCATAATTATAAATTTGTTTGTGTTTTTCTTTGGGAATGCAATGCATTGTCGATGAATTCCTATACAGGGATTCCTACGGGAAAAAAATTGTTTTGCTAAAGGAGTATTTCGCATATCAAGTAAGATTTGTGAACAAATTATGTTCGCCAAATTATGTCCCACTATATTTAAGATACATTATCAACTAGTGGCATTATAATAAATTTATTTTTTTTAAAACAACTAAACACATGTCCTTAATATTCCTCTTGAATCCTATTCAGAAATGTACCATATATGAGTGGAAGAGATGACAGATCCGAAACTCAGACAAGTCAAAATATGGCAAAACATTTCGATATTAGATTGAGATTTTAATAAATGATCATTTCATGGAAATGAAACGCCATTAGAACCTAAATCTTCCAAAGTCAGAATGTTATTCGCAAACAAAAACTTCACGTCATTGCCGTGACATAATGAAATCAAAATCACAATAGCATAAAATAAAACTATGAAAATTATTGATTTTGCACATTCGTTTTCTTGATGGCAATGAAATCACCTGGAGAACTGTAGACGCAGTGGCAGTTCGTCCGTGAGGGCTGCACAGCTGCAGCATTTTCTGGGATTATTTCAAAAGCTTGTTTCTTCCGTTTTTAAGCCTGCTTCGTTATTCTTTGTCATAAAAATTTCGTTGAACAACAAAAATGAAAATAATAATAATAAAGGAAAGGGAGACAGAAAATGAATCAATAAGTAAGAAATACCATGCTGGGGCTGCTCGCAGATCAAACCAGAAAGCATCACAATTCGTTCCCTATGCAATAATTGAAGGCAAAAACGAAATAGTCCTTCTATTGAATTGAGCAGTGACTGGACCGTTCTGACTTGCAGACTAGATTTGATGTCCAAAGAACTAGATGATGACGCTTTCTTTTCAATTTGTGTCTCACTTCCATGCATAGTTCGTTAATGCTGTCTTCAGCGTGTTTCTTCGTTTTTTCCTCGCTAGCTAATCTTTGATTCTGCTTTAGTCTCGCTGGCGGAAACTCATTTATTTTATTATTCATTTCTTATCATTTATTAGAAATCATTTACTGAAAATAGGATTAGGGGAAAATTTTATAAAATATAATGGAAAATTTTAGGCAATTTAGAGGTAAAGTTGTTTTTATAACTGTACTATTACTGTATTCACTTGGAAAATATATTTTTTTCAACTTTACTCACTTCTCATCAGATAATCCGTCACTATACTGATGATAAAATTCTACACAAAAGATGGAAAATGAAGCAAGTTCCCTGCAAATGATGTCATTAAAACTTAAATTATTTAAAAACAGTTTTTAAGATTCTTGATTTTCTAACTTAGCTATTTGTCAAATGAGTGAAGAAGTAAATATCCATCCCGCTTTCTGCTACGAATCAGCGACGAAAATCTCTGAACTCGCAAGAAAAACAATTCATTAAATATAAATCAAGAGATGTATTATGAGCATTCTTGTTTGAAATGAAACAGAAATGTTTAAATAACATTCTCAAATAATTTGGAAAGAGATCAATGGAGTTAAAAATATCAGACGCAGGAATTTTTACTTTAATATTCAAAAATTTTTTGACGAAATTGTGAGTCTAAAATTCAATAAATTATATCTGAATTTGAAAACAAATTTCTTTCGAAGGGTCATTGTCTGTCATTTTTAATGGTGCACAGATTCTTTTCCTACAATTTTTTAAATCGATACTTCGGGCGAAAAATCATTAAAAACAGCACAAAATATTAAATAAGAATGCTCCACATTAATTTTTTGAAAATAATTTTCTAGGCGTTTCAAGACAGCATTACTAATAGCTAAATGCCAAATTTCATAACCGAAAGCAATGGCCAATTTCCAGCTAAGCAACCGCCTAGGGCCGTTTGACTGAGAGGGGACTGCGGACAGGTCGAATTAAAAAAAACTATATTTTCGTAATTACTAATTAATCTTAGCCATATTTGTTAATAATATTAATATATGATAATATTAACAATGTATCAAGAATAATTCAGTGGATGGCAGTTTAGATCATTTTTACTTACAAAAAAGATGAATTAAGATATTTTTTAAATTTAAATTACAATATTAATAAATTAGATAGAATAGAAGATAGGATTAATAAATTAGAAGGATAAATAACAAACACATTTTCATTGAATCAATAAAATAAAATAAAAGTATTTATCTTAAAATAAATTTTAGTAACATGTTGAAAATATGCTGAAATGTGAAATGTGTTTGTAATTATACTAAATTGACTATCTTATGAAAAAAGGGGGCTCTAATGTGTACTTCTTCAGCCGCAAATTATCTAAATCCGCCACTGGCTGTAAATGTGATAGATTTGTCTAGACTCTAACACATACAGAGACAGAAACAATTCTTTTGAAAATATTAACTAGATTCATAGTCAGTGCTGCAGAAATGCGATGAAATTCAATTATAAAAAACATGATGATTTAGTTCTCGAAATTATATAGATGAATTGAAATTTAAAAATAAATAATTTAAAAATAGTTGGTGTGT
>JAPMOR010093722.1:0-40602 GCA_026543865.1 Argiope aurantia | reverse complement strand
TTGTTGATATTTCATTATAAAAAGAATTATGAAAAAAAATATTCTGGTATCAAGAGATTACAAAAAAAAAAGAATCGGCAGTTATGTTTCTTTTATAAATCAAAACAGTTTAAATTCAGAGGGTTAGATTCATTTTTGACGCTGTCCTAAGTTAGTTTTACCCGATAAATCAACTTCCAAGTAATTCTTCAGACGTCTCGCGGAGATACATTCTACCATCCCGATTAGTTTTTCTCTACAATTCGCTTGTATTTTATCCTAGCAAAGAACTTCTGCTTCTCGTATCTTATCTCAATCGCGAAGATCTCAAATATCAGGAAGTCGACCTGATTTCCTGACGATCGATTGGCCCAAATATTTGCTTTTTTCACGAAGCCTTAAGCTTCAGTGCATTCAGCTTTGATTGTTAATACGAGAGAGGTTTTTTTCCATGAAAGCAACTGAGATTTTATCTCTAAAAAGTCTGGTGTACTGACTCTTAAATTATGATGTGTGTAAATATTTAATCAAGCCTATAAGACGTTAATCAGATTATTTTAGTTGAATTGGTTAAAATATTAATGGGTATTTTTTATTTGTGTATTTCCAACAAAAATCTATATAAACGAATGTAAAATTCAAGAAATTTCCTTTCCATAGTTATTTAATTCAATAAGCATATTTTCTTTAAATTTTTCTAACAAATCTAAGACACAAAGGAAAACATTTTTTTATATATATACATGGCAATTAACTAACTAATCAACAGGAGTAAAATACATGATTTAATAATTAAGGAATGAATAAACGGTCTATTAATATAGCTAATTTCTAAAACTTTAATAATTTAAGGAGACCGCGGTGGTCTGATTGGAAGGTCTCGGGTTCGGAACTAGAGGGTCCAGGTTCGAGACCGGATTCCATCGAAGAACCGTCGTATAAGCGAGTCTGTTACACGTTAAATCCGTCGGGCTAAATGTCCTCCAGCTGATGTGTTGTGGAATTTTGGCGAGGGAGTGCTAACTCAGGTGTCGTCCTCGTCATCTGACCACGGTTCAAAATTACGAGGCCTGTCCCAAATCAGGACTTGTGTTGCTTTCAAAAGGAACATTAATATACAACTGAAACTTAATAATTTAAGGATTGAGTAAACGGTCTATTAATATTGCAAATATTTGAGATTTTAATAATTTAAGGAATGATTAATCAATTAATCGATTAATATAACTAATTTTTGATGCCGTAATAGTGCCTTTGCCTTGTGGTGAATTTCAAAAACAACGGAATTGATAATCGCAGAACTTTGTCGCATTTTCTCTTATAAATTCACTTGTATATTAATCGAATGTCCTTGGTAAGCAATAATCACGGCAGAACTATTATAGTACGTTATTTACCGACACCTTTGGCGATTTATTGTTGCAATGTGTTTAATACACAAGTAACAGAAAAGCGAATGTATATTTTGGAAATAAAACTAAAATTTAACGCAAAAGTGCATTTGAAGTACGGTCAACCCCTTGATGGATTTGGATCCAATTTTGATACAGATTTTGAATTTTAAAAGTTAAATCTGTAGAACCAAATTTTATTTATCTAGTTCCTATATATTTATTTAATTGTTAGTTAGTTAATATTCGTACAGGCAGGCAGACAGATTTAATCTGAATGGATTTCGTTTAAAATGTATTAGAAATCTAACATTTGATATAGAAGTAATATACCAAATTTCATCAGTCAAACTGAAAACATTTTTGAGTTTTCGTGTTCTTAGACAGATAGAATTCCAAAAATGATCTTTTCAGATTCAAGGAAGTTTCAAATCCTGAGATTTCATCAAAATCTCCACTTCGATTTTTTAAAGCTATTATTACACTTTATCTTCGTATACTTCATAAAAAGGAAAGTAATTTAAATTTTAAACTATTCAAAAAAATTATTTTGTAATTGCATACTTATAAGAGGAATAATATTTCAACATGAAAATATACAGCATCAGAATAGGCGAAGTGTTTTATATCATTTGTTATATAAAATGCGTAAATAGTTATAGAAGTTAGAAGACAGTGATATTACAAATTGATAGCATAAAAATTAATATTAAACATTAAATAAATAAAATTTTACAACTAATTTGATCAGTCACTGATTAGAAATACTTTAATTCTTTAATGAACAAAAATATTATGAGCATTATTATTTTTACAAGTAAAAGGTGATACTAGGAATATGCACATAAATATGCGCAAAAATTAATAATTTTCCGTTATGATTAAGTTGTATTTTGTAATAAATAACATGATTCAGCTGGTCAGTTTTTAAACTATATACATGTTTTCGTATTTTGTATCTTTATCTTTTTCAAGATATATCAATTACGATAATTTTTATTTTTAGTAACAATAAATTAATCGTAAAAACGTAAAATTTTAATATTGAAATATAATTCTGATCTAAATTTCTAAGAAGAAAATAAATAGAGAATGTTTTAACAGACGGATATAGATTTTTTCAAATAGAATGTTCATTAGAATCGCTTTTATTTGTATTTGCTTCTATTAGCTTTAAGACAGAGAGAAAAAAACGAAAATCTTTGTTTAAATTAACAAATTTTTTCTTTCTTCCTGTTTTTTTCATAGTAACGAACTGCAGACGATATTTAATTTTCTCTCTAGTTTTCGTATTTACAGTTACAGTTAAAAGAAATATTTGTTTGTAAGGATTCGAAGTAATAGTTTACATAGTTCGAGAAAATGGCGACGTTAAATATATCGTTGATATAAAAACGATTAAAAGGTTCTTAAAAAAATATTTATCCAGTTTGAACTTTTTTTCTCACATTTCTGTATGTTTTTTACATTTATTTAGGCAAAAAATTATTGTCTGTATAATGAATTTGCAAGGATCAAAAGTAAATATTTCCTCCTAAAATGTTTTAAAATTTCGAATTTATAGGAATGGCACGAATTTCCAATTGTTTGTTGAAGTGAAAGAGTTGAAAAAATTTCAACAAATATTTCGCTTTCCGAATAAATTAACGCTTTAATATTTTCTGTAGACGGAATAAATTATGAGGCAGTTTTTTTAATTCAATTTCAACTTTTTTATTTCAATTTTTTAGGTGGTAGAAATATAATGCCTTTAAAGAATTTAAATAATGTTGGAATATCTATGAAAAGATGTATATAATTACTTTTTAGACCTGATTCATATATTCTTAATTTATTTCTGAATTATCTTTTAATTATATGGCAACGATAATTGCACCCACAATATATAATATATAGTACCGTTGCAACGCGCGTCCGTATAAATGCAATATTTAAAATATCAGAAATTAAATCTGTAAAATATGTTTAAAAATATTTTCTTAATTTATTAAAATTAGTAAAAATAATTTTATAGAAATAAAATTGATATTAATGAAATGCTTGTTTTTAGAATAATAATTAATGTGAAAAAAAGTGTTTGTACAATTAAATCTATCAAAGTATTCTGGACACATTATAAAATTTGTGAGGGTTTTTTAATTAATTAAGGTTTAAGGAAAGTTAGGTGAGGGGGAAGGGGGGTGCTGGCTAAGGTACACCTTCGCCATCTGACCATGGTTCAGAATTATGAGATCTAACCCAAAATAGTTCTGGTGTTTCTTAGTGTTGCTTCAAACGGGACGTTAATATAACTAAAGCTAAAACCAAAACTCTGGTGTTTCTTTAAAACAGGACTTTAATATAACTGAACTGCGCAACAGTTGTTGAAGAAATTTTTATTTAAATAAAATTAAAGAAGCAAGGTTTATAACTACCTCGGCTATCTGTTATTATATTAAGTGTATTTCCACATTATAATGTTATTAAATTAGATATTACTACTTTCGCTCATGCAATGTCTACCAAGATAAAGTGATGTAAAAAAAAAAAAAAACGAAATTGAGTTTTTGTGAATTTGCATGTTTTATACCTTCCTGGGTTCGAGAAACACATTTTTTACATTATGTAAGTGTGTGAACATGGTAACTCAAAAGCGCTTTGAGCTAGATATATGAAATTTGCACACAAACATCAAATTTATATATTTCTGACAAAGGTCAATCGAAATCCATTCAGAATAATGTTATTTTTGGTTCATGTACTAGTGTGTTTTATAGACACAAAATGAAAATAATAAAATGAATACTATTTCTTAGCCAGATTTATTATTAAGTATACATTCATATCGAATTTGGTGAGAAATATGTCAAAGAAATGACAATCGATTGATATATATTTTCCCATGTGAGTTTCAAATTAATTCCAAACTACAATGACATATGAAGTACATTAAATACAGCATTATTCTTAGGATTAAGTCTTTATTCGTGCGTGTATTAAAAAGAAAACCGTGAAAACGGGTTATTATTATATATTTTCGAATTCATGGTTTATTCAATAGCATATTTTTCATGAAAATGTAACATAATATTTACTATTATATCTGATGCCAATCGCGGAAAAAAAATTGTAGCTACTCTAAAGCACCTATTTGACGTAGTTAGGTGTACGGAAACGCATGAAAATACATTTTTATTGCGCTATAAATTCCAAATATTACGTCATTCGATGGCATCGCGCAGTAAAGTCTATTTTTACAATCCTTTTCAATATGGAACTACAAACATTCCAACTCTGTCAAATAGAAACAATCGAACGCTTATTTTTGATATTCGAATTCTCCAAACATTTTTCTGAAATTGCAGTATTGAATTATGAATAATATAGGATAAAAAGAATGAAGAAAAGAATATCGTTATTTCAAATGCGTTCCACAAATATTAAGTTCTAAGTGACATAAATGGTTTAAAAGTAATAAATTTATCCTACAAAAGATGAGTTTTAATAATTTTTTTTTTAAGTTTGTATAAAATTTATACAGATATAATGTAGTGCATCGTTCAAATATTTTTAGACATTCTAGACTGAGGCCACATTTTGTTTCTTTTACTTACTATGTGAAATCAATTAAAGATTTAAATAAATAAATTTTTTTTAGAATTTTTACATCTAATCTACACTATTTGTAAACGCTAAACTAGCTAAATGAATGAAATTTGCCAATGGTTTTATTATCAAAATTATAGATCTAGTTCAAATTCTGTATCAAATGTATCAAATTTGAATGTTCATTTTTGCATTTAATTTTCTTTTTTTTCCTTTTTTAATTATTTATTATTTGATATTCAAATGATTCCTAATATTGAATATTGTTACAAACCTGCAATTCGGCTTCCCAGCATAGTTTATTCCATCAATAGAAAGAAAGTTTTACAGTCATCTGAATGGGACTAGCGCGTCGGAGGTCCCAGAGCTTGGTGACAAACTTGGCGACCATTTGGCGACTTGGCGACAAATTTGGCGACTTTGGCGCCAAAATAGATAATACCCGAAACTTTGAGAATTTTCCCGATCCGTCCAGTAGGAACCGAGATACGCCTCGAACGTTCCTGATTGGTTGAGAGGCTTCTAGCCCCGCCTCCTGAGACCTATAAAAGGAAGCGACCGCCGCTGCCAAAAGAGACGACGAAGCCAGTAGTCGAGACGACGAAGTCAAGTCCGAAGACGGAGCGGAGTAGGAGGGGACGTCAGGGGAGTTCGAGAGCAGCGAAGTCAGTAATCCGAGCCAGAGTCGGAGAAGTAGAAGACGGAGGAGTCGGAAGCGACTGAGGCAAGCTAGTGCTGAACTGAGCTGTGCGCTACTGTCTGCGGTAGATTCTGGTTGTATGCTGCTGTGTATGCTGTTGTATGCTACACGTCTCGGGTGAAGATAATCGTCTTCTGTGCTGTATATGGTTATCGCTTTGTGCTGTCCTGTGTGTCTTCGTGTAAATAAACGTCGTTATTTCTTTTTCCATTGCCGTCTGATTATTGAGCGTTCTCCACACCATATAACTTCCACTATCGAAACGAACCCCGGTAAAGAAATTTCGTAACAATATTTACTGAATCTTCGAATTTCTATTGAAATTTAGATTGATCTTTTTGCTTTTTAAGATAATACATATTTTTGATTATTATAATGGGAGATTAATGTGTATTGTCTTGTATAAATAATATAAGTGTATTATAATATTGTAACCAATTATAATTTTAGATATTATTATTCAAATTTGTTTCGGTATCACTTTTAATTACAATATGTTATTAAATAAAAGTGTTAAAAATATTTTTAATTATTTAAGCATTTTGATGCATGTCATGCAAATTTTAAATATGTTACAAGGAGTATATTTATAAACAACTGTAATTTATTATAAGCAATTGAAATTTAACAATTTTTATTACTTTTCTTTATTCGAAACCTTTAAAAAATAACATATGGTAAAATGCGTCAGTATTACGGTATTTCTAATTTTTTTACTTTTACCTCTTTCAAGCATGGTGGTTTATTTCTTAAACCGTTTATTACAAAGTATTTAATGCCAGATAATTGTTTTTAAATCACTTACTAAAGAAATTATAATTATAAACATTGAAATAAGGCTTTAAAATAAATTTTTTTTTTCATTAATAGACTTAAAAATTGAACCACCCTGTATTACCCCTTTGACTCATCACCGTTCAAGATGGTGCAACATTTTGAAGTTTTATTCATTTAATTTTAACTGTTCAAAATACCTGTCGGATGATAAGAATTTGTAGATTTAATTTTTCGAGGAAATCCAACTTAAAACAATTCTAGATATTTATTTTTTTGGAGAAATAAACAAAGACTTGTTTTAGGGGAATAATTATGCATTGAATTATTTTTCTGAGTGCAAAGGTTAAATAATTTGAAATAAGCGGTAAAAGAAATAAGTCATCATGTTTTAAAGAATTAAACCATAATATTCTATAATAAAGTTTTTTTTATCTCGTTCATCATATTTTTATTTAGAAAATGATAGTCATCATATCAAAAAGATATTCATATTTATTAAAATATGATGTGTCATTCATATCAATTTTGTTTAATGATCTTTTTTTTCATATCAGCATTCATTCATTTTCATAACATTCTTTAAGAATGCTTTCCATGACAGCTCAATTTGAATTGCAGCTGGTTTATGAATATCACATCGCTTCCCGGTTTGCAGACGCATCATTTTTAATCCGCAACACCTGCTTCTATTGCCTATTATTGCGAAATTTTGTTATTTCCTTTCCTGAATTTCTTGTAGCAGAAGAAAGGCAATTATCATTATCTTTCATTTATAAGAATAATAAAGATCAATATGTGTGTTGGTGAACTGCAAGCTAGACTATTTGACCTAGAACAACCAAATATGGTTCTAGAAATGTGCATGCAGAGCTATTTGTTACTTTTTTCTATACGTAGTATAGAGAAAGTATAGTAATCATCTGAAAATTCGAACTCGAGATTTTGATAAACTCAAGATGAGATTCAAAACCGCGCACACACACACACACACACACACACACGCGCACACACACACACACACACACACACACACACACACACACACACACACATTTTTGGAAAATGTACTTCTGTCTCTGTCAAAGAACACCCATTGAGCTAGACGATTGAAATTTGTTATCAATTTTGCAGACTTCTATCAAATGCTGAGTAAAATCTGTTCAGTCGAAGTCCGTCTGTTCGAATATAAGTTAACACGATAAAAACAAAACGAAGAGAGCTAGATAGATAAGATTCGGTGCAAATATTCAACATCTGCAGTGTAAATACCAGTAAAATGTAGTTTACCTTTTAGCCAAATCCAACAACAGGTTGACTGACTGTCGGTCTGTAATGTAAACGCGATCATTCAAAAACGGAGTGACTGAAATGCATCAAATTTGGTATGGGATTTTGAGACTACAAACGCAGTTTTGTATCAAATTTTGTTCCTATCAGTTGAGAAAAGCGTGTCTAAAACAGAAATTCGATTTTCGTAAACTATTAACTGCATGCCAAGGATTCGTCGCCAAAAGTTAAATTAAATAACGATGCTAAATTTACTTCAAAAGGTAATATTTCATCAATGCCACGCAAGACGTTCTAGGAATGACAAGTTTATTAGAAAGTGTGCGAGAAAGTTTAGGGGAAACCACTACACTGGTTTAAATTTTTATTAATTGGAAAATAGAATTGTTGGCGTTTTTCCGCGATATATTCTATAAATATTGTTACAAAAAATGATATTTATGTTTCTTCAATTAATCCAATATATTATGTTTTCAATGATATCCATTTCGCATATTTTGCCGCAATTTTTTAATTTTTTATCAACTTTTGTACTTTTAAACTTTGTACTTTTGTGCGTTTTAAAACGTATTTCAGTGTTGAAGTAAAATTTAAATCGCTTTCATTTATATTATTAATATTTCATTTTTTTCTACTACTATAGATATAAATATGAGGATTCCACTTATTCGCTTTTATAAACTCGATTTTTTTTGTCTGCATGTTCATTTACTTGTTCACTGTATATTTGGCAATCGATTTTAAGCTAACTTCCCTATGATGTAGAAATTTGAAGTTTCAAACATAATTCAGAAATGCACGCCAATTCAAAATTAACTCGCTTTCTTTTCTGTCTGTAAGTTTTTCATTTTGCATTCGATTGAAAACTTTCATTACCGGTGGCTGGCACCATGCCAAGTCGTTAGCTGATAGAGAAGTTAGTTTAAAATCAATTGTAATTTCATAAACACAAGATCGATTTAAAAAAAAAACTATATTAATTATTTTATTTAAATATTGTTTCTACGGTTTTGTAAAAGGTATGTTTTTAATACAACTTTAACTCCAAAATTTAGTAATAATGAAAAGATTTAAAGATGATACATTTTTAAACAACTAATTTATCTCTTATATACACTGGTGTGCAAAACTTAAACAACAGGTATGTTTTTTGCCATAACTTCACGAGAAATCATCTGAGAGACATGAAATTCAGAAATGAGATACAGCATTTTGTTCTGAAAAAAGGACGAAAGCATAGTTGCGCAGAAATGAATACAATGCATACAGTATGGAATCAAACAAAAAAAAGGCTTTATTGAACTCATAGTATCGTTACACATGATTGTCTGTCCAAGAGGAAGAACAGCAAGTAGATGTTCCGTAGTATGGGATATGCCCTCCCCTTACTGCAATGGTTGCTTCGCACCGTCTCCCCAAACTCAGCACAAGAGTGTCCAACAGTTCTTGAGGTAAGAGTGCCCATTCCTCAATCAGCATCTGTTTAAGTTGTCGGGTGTTCCCAGGAGGATGTAATCGTGCCGCAAGGCGTCTCCCCAAAGCATCCTACACATGTTCTATCGGATTTAAATCAGGTTAGCACGCCGGCCAATCCATTCGAGTGATATCTTCACTTTCCAGGTGGTCCTGGAGTTGTCTGGGGAGGCATTATGATGAACGGGCGGACTGAGCTCCACGTTTTCGACAGACGTTCTGTAACTGGAGATCGCTATTGTCAGGAGGTGATTCTTCCCCATGTGCGTCTGTTCCGAGATGCCATTGGATCAGACTTCGTTTTTATGGATGACAATGCACGACCACACAGGACTCATGCTGTTGAGGAGCTCCTGGAAAGTGAAGATATCACTCGAATGGATTGGCCGGGGTGCTGCCCTAATTTAAATCCAATAGAACATGTGTGGGATGCTTTAGGGAGACGCCTTGCGGCCCGATTGCATCCTCCTGGGAACACCCGACAACTTAAACAGATGCTGATTGAGGAATGGGCACTCTTACCTCAAGAACTGTTGGACAATCTGGTGCTGAGTATGGTGAGACGGTGCGAAGCAACCAGTGCAGTAAGGGGAGGGCATATCCCATACTAAGGAACATCTGCTTGCTGTTCTTCCTCTTGGACAGACAATCATGTGTAACGATACTATGAGTTCAATAAAGCCTTTTTTTGTTTGATTCCATACTGTATGCATTGTATTCATTTCTGCGCAACTATGCTTTCGTCATTCTTTCAGAACAAAATGCTGTATCTCATTTCTGAATTTCATGTCTCTCAGATGATTTCGCGTGAAGTTATGGCAAAATATATACCTGTTGCTTAAGTTTTGCACACCAGTGTAGTTTTATATATACTTTTATTGATAGTGGATAATTTATAAATAATGGAGATACATATAAACAACATAAATGTAAGGTGTCTAAAATAGTATGGATTATATGGATATAGAAATTCGAAGTGTGGAGATATTTTTTTTGAGGAATTCATTAAAAACAGCTTACACGATTTTTTAATGGAATTTTTGGCAATCATTAATCTTCATAAACGAAATGGTCGCCGAAAGCGTCTAGTAAAGATTGTTTGAATTTAATTTAAAATAGATTAAAGAAATATGTGCAGCTAAAAATGTTATTCCTGCATTTTTTTCAATAGTGCGTGGAAATCGATCGTCCAAATGTTTCATAAAAACTTATCTCTTAAACACAAAAATACTAATAATTTTTTAATGCAAATTCCTTTTGCATTATTTTTCTCTGTTGTTAAGTACCCAGATTATTAGAGTGTATATATCTCAGATTTAAGATAAATTATGAACTACAGCAAGACTAAACTATAACATATTGTATGAAAACTCTTTTATAGGAAATGTTATAACTTATTAATTAATTAAACGTTTAATTTCATATTCTGATAACCGCAACTATCAGAATGCCGCATTCTATATAGTTTGACTTATATGTCATAAACCAAATTGCAGATCCATGTAAAATTGAACTCGGTATTGGAGTGATAATATTTCTGCTTTTAATTCCATTATTAGAATGTCAGATTAGGTAGACTGAATGCCATAAAGCTTTATTTGTAGACAGGTAGAAAGTCGAATTCTCTGTTGTAGTGATATTTCATATAGCATTATCTGAATGCTGTTTTGTTGATGATGTTGACCAGATCATCATCGACAAACTGACTATTGTAGGTCAATTCAATTCAATTATATTAACTTCCCGTTTTAAATCAACACTAGGCTTCGAAAAATAATTTTTCAAAATAAATCTATAATTCTAATGGATTTTATTATTGAAGCTTAGGAACTAGAGCAGCAAGCTTAACTCAGCAGTTGTTTGTAAAATCGTTTTCTTTTTCGGAGAATATAATTCCATACAAATCACATACTGATTGCATATGGATATTTTTCAATCCTATCTACATATGAACTGGTCATTTAAATAAAAAAAATATGAATGCGCTTAGTTAAACATGCTATTCGAAACAATCTGTTGTATTATAGTATTCATTTTACTCTTTATCGATCATTTCTTATATTTTTTGATCTAGCCCTCAGTTTTACCATAGTGAAATTCGGTTCGAGATAGTGCTATATGACATTGTCAGCATGAGAGCAGATAGAAAAATGGTCTAATAGTTAATTATAAAAAACTTGTGTGTGTGTGTATGTTTTTCAGGAAAGGCACCTATATAGATAAACTTAAAAAGCAAAAATATTAAATATAAATACATAAGTAAAAAATAAAGCAAAACGCATGACTCGAACTGAGGATCCGCAACACACGCATCATTCATGCTGTTCTCACCACTATACTGCACTGCCCACACTTCGAAGCGGAAGTTGAATATACTTATTCTAAATATACTTATGTTGAATATACTGTTACGAATCCGTAATGCTGCTTCCCAGCATAGTTGGTTCCATCATTGGAAAGAATGTTTTACAGTCATCTCTATGGGACAGAGTCTGGGCGTCGTGTCGGGGGTCCCGGAGCTTGGCTACAAACTTGGCGACCATTTGGCGACTTGGCGACCAATTTGGCGACTTTTGCACCAAAATAGATTATACCCGAAACTTCGAGAATTTTCCCGATCCGTCCAGTATTAACCGAGATACGCCTCGAACGTTCCTGATTGGTTGAGAGGCTTCTAGCCCCGCCTCCTGAGACCTATAAAAGGGGCTACAGCTGCCAGAGAAGTCAAGTCAGTAATCCGAGCCAGAGTCGGAGAAGTAGAAGACGGATTCGGAAGCGACTGAGTCAAGCTCGTGCTGAACTGAGCTGTGCGCTACTATCTGCAGTAGATTCTGGTTGTATGCTGCTGTGTATGCTGTTGTATGCTACACGTCTCGGGTGAAGATAATCGTCTTCTGTGTTGTATATAGCTGTCGCTTTTGTGCTGTCCTGTGTGTCTTTGTGTAAATAAACGTCGTTGTTTTTATTCTACTTCTGCCTGATTATTGAGCGTTCTCCACACCATATCACTCCCACTATCCAAACGAACCCCGGTAAAGAAAATTTCGTAACAATATCTATAAAAAAATTTCTTTTTTTCTGTGTGTAAAATCTTATTTTTCAGGAAATACACCTGTATAGATAAACGTAAAAAGGAAATAGTATCTAAATATAAAATTTGATCCAAATCGATAGAGCCGTTTCTGAGATACAAGATCTCACGAGATTTATATATAATACAAGAATTGCTCGTTTAAAGATAAAAGATTTATTTCAAATTTATTTTTAGCACTTTCTTTCTGTGAAAATTATCTCTTTAAAGAATTACGATTAATCACACACTAGAAAAGGCTATCGACAAGTTCTTGATCTATAACTGACAACCATCAAAGTTAATGAATGAAAATCATGTAGTTAAGGCACGAAATACGGAGGAAGCTACCATCAGCTGCATCAATAGAAACACCTACAATAAAGCTTATGGGCGCTCTTAACATGCCTAATTAACCATCAGGAGATGCGGGATTTTCCATCATTTATCGAATAATGTGAAGTCAGCTGCTGTTATTAAGGAAGTTGAGTAAATAAGTACTTGGACGGTAAAAAAAAATGGTTTTTATTATGAAAATGTAAATCATGAGTAGCGAAAATAGGCTATTGCAAGTTGGGTTGAAATAGAAGCAGAAAATATGTGTCAGACAAATATATTTGGATAAAAAAACATACAAAAAAACCAGGGAATTTGTTCTAATTGACTTTGTAACAATTCAATTTTGAGAAGAGAATTTAATTTATGTGTTCAAAACTCCTCAAGAGATGACATTCTACCACCAAATTGATTTTCAATGACATTTATAAAAATCAGATAAAACTGATGAAAAAAATGATTTTTTCACAGATGATATTGTATAAATTTCATAATTTCCTTTAATTTAAAGGATACTTTTAAGATCTAATACGTAAAAAATAATTGATTTTTGATGCCATCTAGAAGAGGCATTCATAGGCAATATTTGCCATTTGACGCCTAGATCGATTAATAATCTAACGCAGATTGATTATGGTATCCGACTAGGTTCGTGGTGGATTATAAAAAAATACTTATAAGTTGTTTTTCATTAATATAAAACGATGCAAAATGTGAAATTATTTACATATATATGCAGCTTTTGAAGAAAAGTCATGTTTTGAAGTAAATTTTGATATTTATTAACAAAAACTAGGTTTATTCCAGGGAAAAATTTGTTATAGTTTCTCATTTTTCTATTAAACATTACATCTGTAGTATATCTTATAGTGTAAGTAACTATTATCTAAGAAGAGTATTCAAAAATAAAATTTTTATGCATGATATATGAAATTATCAACGAAAATTTGTAATTTTTTTTCAACAATGTTTACTTTAAGTAATGATAAATCCACTTTCAGAGTATTCAATATCAAATCCATAATTTATTAGATTCTTCATAATATAAAGAGAAGTAATTATAACTTTCATTAAGAAATTTTGATTCATTCTTTGAGATATGCTGGTACTCATAAGGTAGAATTATTAAAAAAAATTCGTTCTTCAGATAATGCATTTAAAGTTTTTATATGCTTATAAATAAATATTATTTATATGTCAATAGTTTGCTTTAACTCTGTTTCTAATTGACATAGTAGAAAAATAAAAATATTACTGGAAACAGAAACGTATCAATTTTTAAAACTGCAAAAAATGCGAATTTTTATCGAATTTTGTGGTTTTAACCTATTCCCATATCTTAAAAAGTTTCTATTTTTCGAATTAAAGTAGTAAAGGCAAGTTTACTTAGTTAAGTAGAAAACGGACATTTTATAATCTGTAAACAGCATACTACCGATTTTTGCTGTTACGCATACGAAGTAACAAAATGCATTCATTTCTGTCTCATTTCTGAAAAGCAAAAAGTGCTGTACTAATAATTTTCTAATAATAATAGAAGATTTTAAACCTCGTGCTGTACATTGTGATTTAAGAAGAATATTTCATTTTCAACTTTAAATAAAAGAATAATAACGCTCGAGGCATTATTTTAAATATTTTTCTATAGGCCTAAATTTTAATAATAATGAAGAATAAAAAAATTATAAATTATGGTCAAGGTATCCTCAACCACTTAATAGAAAATGCTCTTCATTTTTGAATTTTTTCTGATGTCTTATGACTTTTTCAGAATAGGAAAAAATAACATTATTCTGTGTCACCAAGTGTCACCGTGTCACCTACAACCAATCTTACTGTAGTCACAATACCCTAGTCACAATACCCTATTCACAATACCCTAGTCACAAGTGTTGTAGAGAGTTACTGAAGAGGAGTTTAGAAAATATTAGATTTTTAAATAAAATTCAATAATAGTGCTAATAATTTTCCTCAATGTCTTCGAAATGTATTATTATATGTTTTATATGTACATATTATGTAGATATTGTTTATTTTTACGAACATTAAAATTCAAACGTTTAGCTTTCCATTTAAAGTAATTTCAGGTTTTGTATAGCTTTTCTCTAATTTTAAAAAACTTTGCAAAAAGTTTTAAAGGCTTATTTTAAAACACTTTAAAAAAGTTTAATTATTGTATTTACATTGCTTGCTGCGACTGTATTAAATTTTACTTATAATTGCATGGTACCATTATTATGATTTAGAGAAAATATTAATTTCCTATAATAACTTCAAACCATATTATTGCCAGAAAATAATATTTTAATCAATTTAATTTTAAAAAATAATTTTTAATGAAACCATATTTTGTTTATAAGTTTCCCTTCAAATTTAATAAATGCTAAATATATTTTTAATTATATTTTGCTTAAAAGTTTTTAATTGTTTAAGTTACTGGACTTATAATCATTATTATTGTAAGGGTATTTAATATGATTTTATTTATTTATGGTTAACACTAATGATTTCTTTTTAAATTCATGTAATATCTGAACTAGTTTCGGCGATTATATTTCTATTTCGTTTACTTCAGGTGGTATTACGAAATAGAAATATAATCGATTCGATTATTTACAAAAATTCATTGTAAATAATCGAATCGACGCGATGTCTTCATTTGAAATCACCAAACTAATAAACTTTGTTGCTAAAAGAATAACAACTTATTCATTTTGAAAACTATAATTTTACAATTTGAAATAGAGTTAAATCTTAATCGAAAAGCAGTTAATCAGATTTAAATCAACGAACTTTATCGGCCTTTTAAAATTAAAGTCAAATCTTAAAAATAATTAATTTTTAGACTAATTATGCCGAAAATATTATCATGCTAAATATTTCGAATCATGGTTCAAATTTAAAAAAAATTATTTAATTTAATCAAACAAAAATACATATTCAATTTTTTAATTATACTTGGAAGCTTCAAGATAAATTTAATTACAATTTATAATTTGATCGCAAATAAATATCGTAAATATCTGCACATACATGGGTTAAAATACAAGTGCAAACAAATAAAATAATAAAAATCTTTCGTCTTTAAAAATATAGCATCTTTATGCGTACATCAAAAATACTATTAAAAAAACAGATGTTTCTGGAAAGTGAGATTTTGTTTATTTTATCACAAGGAAGCATCATGTTAGATAAATGAAATAAAAAAGTTATTTCGAAATAAATTCTAAAAATCGCTTGCTGATATTTGCTTAATGTTACTGAAATAGAACACAACATTTCTCTACGTGGAGCTTACTGATTTTCCCATTTTTTTAAAATTTAATGTAAACAGTTTTACGCGTTTATTCCGCTTTCATTTGATTAATCACGCATAACATTCGTAATTCTTTATTAGGTTGCTTAATAAGTAAATCCGATTTCACCTCGCATTCGATTTTTTAGTATTTAATTCTAAGTAGTTTTGGTATGTTTTTGGAACGATTTCTGAAGCAGATGCAATTTACATTGTTATTCTTAATTTAGATTTCTATCATCTTTTTCTAGGAAATACGCAATCCTATTTTTCTTCGCTTAGTTAATGGATTTTGAAAAGCAACGGTGATTTTTTTGTCCTTTTTGTCAGAATACATTATCATCTAATTTTGACAGCGCAGATATATAGTTGAAAGTATGATGGATTTAATTAAATAAATTTTTGTGAAAAATAAGTTATTTTTCAGTTAAATAAGTTAAAAGACGTTTTAAATATATTCAAATCCTCTTTACTTTGTGAAAAAGATATTATTGTTAATAAGAAGATAATAATATAAGATAAATTTCATCAATATGTACAGTGGCTCCCAAAACTGTTCGTACACCAACAAGAATCAATTAAAAACCTCATTATTTACCATTATATATTCTTATTTTTTCATGGAAATTTTTTCATAGCATATTTTTACAATTCTTAATAAAGCAGTGAAGAATAAATTTTAATTACGATGCAAATTATTTTTTTAAAAATGACAATAAATAAAATTGCACAAAAATAGGACACAAAAGTGATCATACACTTTAAAAAAACATCACTAAATATGAAATTTTCTAAATTTTTATAAATGTTTAGTATTTAGTAGGATATCCTTTATTCTTTATAACAGCTTTTAAACGTTTGGGCATAGATTTAAATAAACGGTCGGTTACTTCTGCACCGATCTTGTTCCATTCTTCGATCATTACTGCTTTCTGTTGAATTTTCGATTTAATGTCGTGACTTCTTAAAATTCTTTCGAAATATGTTCTATAGGGTTTAAATCCGATGGTTGAGCTGGTGTTTTAAGGGTTTGAGGGCAATGATAGAGGCAAAAAAGACGAACATTCATGGCCGTGTGCTTAGGATCGTTGTCTTGGTAATGCACAAAGTTGTTTAAAATGCCCAATTTTTGTGCTGACACTTTAAAATTATTATTGACAATATTTATATAAACTCTATGATCCATTATACCATTAATGAATACTAAATTGCTTACTCCAGCAGCTGACATACACCCCCAAACCATGACACCTCCACCGCCATATTTTACTGTTCCAACTAAATTCTTGGGATTAAGTTCCTCGTGTTTTTTTTTTTTTTTTTTTCCTCCATACAATGATTCTCCCATCCGACCCAGAGATTTTAAACTTACTTTCATCTGCGAATAAGACACGATTCCAATAGCTCTCTGGCTGGTTTATCATAGATTTGGCAAATTTAAGCCTAGAAATTCTGTTCTTCTGACTTACAAAGAATTATCTTCGTGCAGAGCGGCCATGTCTACCAGCATTTCGAAGAATTCTACAAATAGTTTCACAGGAAATAGAAGTTCCATTTGATTCATTATATTGTGAAGTAAACTTCATTGCACTCAGACGTGGATTTTTTACAAATTTACTCACAATATTTCTTTGACTTCTAGCTGACAGAATTTGAGGGCACCGTTACAAGGCTTGTTTGCAATCCTTTTTCCCTCTCTGTAACATTTTATTATGCTTTGCACCGTTGAATGAGGTAGATTAGTTATAGTTGCAATGCCTCTAATTGATTTTCCAGCTTTAAAATGAAATATAATTAATTTTCGTACGTCTAAACTCGTTTCTTTACGAATGCGCGTCATATCTAAGAATAAAGTAAATAGAATAAATAATTGTGATATTAAATACTGAAATCAAACGATTTTAGTGTATTTTTCAATTAGAAGAAAAATAAGCCGAAAAGATATTTTTATGATGAATTTAAATAAATAATGTTTGGATGTACGAAGACTTTTGTGTTCTAATTTTGTGACATTTTTTATTTATTTATTTTTTAGAACAATACTACTTGATTTTTTATAAAAATATTTCTTTAGTTTTACTAAGAACTAATTAAATTATTTATTAATTTATTATTATTAATTATTATTAATTATTAATTATTATTAATTATTAATTATTATTATTTATTATTATTATTATTTATTATTATTATTATTAATTATTTATCATTATTATTAATTATTTATTATTATTAATTAAATTATTTAATTAAATTAAATTATTTTATTAAGAACTAATTAAAAAAACCAACTAATAAAATGCTTTATTAAGAAGTATAGAACATAATTTCTGCAAATTTCTTTAGTGTACGAACACTTTGGGGAGCCACTATATCTGTGGACATAAATAATTCTTTGTTATGCAAGAAAAATATTATTTTTTGATTCAATAAAAATTATGACAGTTTATTTATTAAAACAAATGAGAAAAAAATCTATAGAAAGAATATTTTTAACGAAGAATGCAGAGTTCAAAAAGAATATTTAGATACGCGTTGATTGATTTTTTTAAAACTGAAATTTTGCCAGCTAAGGTATAGAAACTCCTCTTTGGAATATAAATAGCGAAAAAAGTTAAAGTGCGACAATAAATAAATAATGCCGTTTTTCTTGGATATATTTATATAACTTTGATTATTTTTAAATTCCTTGTTAAAAGACAATAAAGGAAAAGCAATCGTCACAATATTCGAATTTAGGATTTTGATGAATCCCAAAGTTTTAGACTTCTCCGAATTCGAAAAACACATTTTTGAAAATTGTCCGTTTGTCTATCTGTAACAAAGAAATCTTAAAAAAGCTTTGAACTAGAAGGTTGAAATTTGATATGCAGTTTTTATGCTAAATTTTAAATTTCTATAAAATTGTAGGTAGAATCTGTTCAGAAGTCCGCCTGTCCAGTTGTTTGAATATAAGTTTACACGATATTTATAAAAGGAAGAGAGCTAGATGGATAAGATTCGGTGCGCAGATTTAACATATGGAGACATCTGTCAAATTTTGAGACAGACTAGCGTAACGAAGAATTAATCGTCTGTCGGTCTGTATTTTCAGAAACCCGTAAACACAATAATTAAAAGAAAAAACAGTTACTTAAATATATCAAATTTCGCATGGGATTTTTGTGATTACAATTGCAGGTTTGTGTCATATTTCTGCTTCAATCTTTTGTGAAAAGCGCATCTAAGATGCATATTCTCGTTTTGGATATTATAAGTGCAAGCCAGGGATTAATCGCCAAAATCGTCGCCAAGGATGACTCGATAGATTAATGAAAATTCTAAATCCACGCCAAAAGTTAATATTTCGAATCTATTATACGCTAATGCCGTGTAAGGTGATCTTTGCGAAGACAATTTTATTAGTGAGTATGCGAGGAAGTTTTGGGAAACTACTTCAGCTGTTTCTTAATCCTTCAGCTTTTCTGAAAAGAGAAATAAGTATAGGTACATACACGATACCTAAAGCACAAATTTGAATGAATCTTTAAACTTCTTCAAACGTTCATTTTTCCTCACTCTGTAAATACGGATTCTTTTAAATCATTCTTCTTTATTTAAAGTATTTCGGCGCACGACAGACACACAACATCGAGTTTCCGATTAAAATAAGGTTGGTTCCATGCTCTGTTGCAGATCAAAGAGGCATTTTTACCAGAATATTTCAGAATGTGCGAGAGGGAAGAATTTTGAAAAGCTCAGGCGAACACGAAATTTTGAAATGTTTTAAAAAGCACTTTTAAATTGAATCAGGTGGAATATCGCGTTGCGATTACTGCCTTTCTGCAATTCTGTTTTTCTTTTTTCATGAATGGAATACACACTATATTAAACGAAATTTATTGACAATTCTAACTCCAGATTTTAACAAATTTCAATATTTTAATTTTTTAGATTGAAATTATGTCTGTGCTTCTGTCCTTGAAAACAGTACATCAGAAAAGCTATTCAGAGCAGTTAACAAAACTCGAATACAGTCTGAAATTAGAAATATTCTACTATTGTATGGATTATTATAGTCTCAATAAAACCTGTACCGAAGTTCATAAAATTATCCTCCAAATATATGCACAATGCAATCATTTTGTTCAAAAAAAGTGCTAGCAATATGTAGGTACTTTCATAAAGCAAATATTTAATATTTCCTTTTAAATTCCTTTATATTGAGAGATTTCATATAAGTGAAAAAGGAATTTTTTGATAGATTTGTATTTTGTTCTCCCTCTCTGGATACTTGAAATTTACTTCAAATGTATATTCTCGATGACAATACAATATTGTAATATTTTCGGAACTTAATTATATATGGAGATTTTCGTTAAATGTAAGTATTCAAATGTCTGTGAATATCAAATTATTTTTACTATTTATAATTTGTTGACTTTGATTATTAACTACAACCCATAAAAAAGTACACACATTTCAAATTTCGACAGATATTGAAGAAGCATTATGATAACATACTTGCATTTATTTTTCTCTTTGTGTACGTGAACGTCCCGAATGGTATCTAGGCCTAAGACGTAACGGAGAGAGTTAGCTCTACAGCATGTGGTTACATCTTATCATCCTTATGCAAAATATGGGTTGATTTGCAACATTAAATAACATATTTTATGTTCAATAATAACATAATTGTATTAAACAGAATATTTGTAACATTAAATTGAAGCAGCATATTGTTACGAATCTATAATGTTGCTTCCCAGATCGGATAGTTCGATCACAGGAAAGAATGTTTTACTATCAGCTTTATCGCATACTTGTCGGGTGCCGGATTAGTGATCGCTGGGCTTGGTGACCACTTGGCGGCGACGACGAATTTGGCGAATTTGGCGACAAAATGAATGATATTAGAAACTTTAAGAATTTTGGTGATAGGACCAATACGAGCTGAGATGAGCTTGATTGTTCCAGATCCTTTTTTGATCAAGTCCGGAAGCTATATAAGCCTGGTAATCCGATAAGATAGTTGTCGAGAGGCTTAGAATCGCTTAGCCAGTCAACGGTGAATTAGTTGGATGAGTCCATGGAAGCGCAAGCGTTGAGTGAATTCAGCTGTGTGCCGAATCCTGGTGTTTATTGTAGAAGCAGCATCGAGTAATGTGTGGAGGTCGTGTAGTATTGCCTCTGCAGTTGGATACAGCTAAAACGAGGAGACAGTAGAGAATTGCAGGCGTTTGGAAAGACCATACAGAATAGTTAAGTAGTTTCCCTTCTCCTGCTGAGTTCTGTCTGGCCGCTTTGTGTGCTGCGTTTTTTGTTACTACCGATTACTACTTGCGGGCTACTGTTTGTTCTAAATGTGCTGCTATGTATTGCATATGAACGTCTAGGCTGTGTATTTGTCATCTGTGTCTTCGCATTAATGAACTTCGTTATTAGTTATTGAGGTCTGCTGTTTGTTTTGCATCCTACACCCACTACAAGCGAACCCATTAACCTTACAGACTTAGTGGAGGAAGTTCCGTAACAATATTTTATATCCATTATTGAATTAGTTGCAGTAAAGCATGCTAATAAAAAATCTAGGAAAATAGCAACCAGAATCACTCAGCTAACAGGCCATATTTCCTATGATGTTCACTATCTTAGAATTTTTTTTTCTCAAAAGAATATGAAAAAAAGAAACCATGGACTATATTTAATTTGTAGCTGTAAACAATGGTATGAATTCAATTGATCTTCAAAAAAATGTCATCTTTTTTTTTAAGGAGACATTCCGTCTGAACCATTTTAAAGTTCATTTTAAATGCATTTCTAAAGTTTCATTCGATTCACCTGAGCTTTTCAAAATTCTTCTCCGACACATTTCGAAACTTTCTTGTAAAACTATCTCTTTGATCTGTGCCGGAAGTTTTAACTAAATTGATATTTGATGACCACGGAACCGTCCTGGTTTCAATCGGAAACTCGATGTTCTGCGTCTGTTTCCGAAGCACTTGAAATCTGAAAGATTGATGGAGAGAATCCGTATTTGAAGAGTTAGAAAAGATAAGGGCTCGGCGAAATCTAGCGAAGTTTATTCGGAATTTCTTTTATATGCGTGATTATTTAATTTACTTTTACTTTCTGGTAAATGAAGTGTACAAAATTAAAGGATTACAATCAACAGAAAATTCGAACTCGAGATTTTGCCGAATCTTTAGAGAATCTGGTAAGTTTTATTCGAAGTTGCCTTTTTTGGCACTGAGCATGCATGATTATTTAATTTAATTTTAATTTTTGGTTACAGAATGAAAGGATTATAATCGTCGAAAAATTCGAACTCGAGAATTTTTGAAGTCTTTAAGTTTCAGACATTCCAGTGGCCTTAAAAACACATTTTAGGATTATGTCTTTCAATGTGTCTGTCCTTGAACTTTATTCTATTATTTTCGTGTTTGTACATATCCCTTATTTGTATTTTTATTTTCGTTTTTATATTTGTTCTGTTCTCTTTTATATATATCCTTACTTCTAGAAATCTAATTTTGTTAATCATTTTATCATTACTATTATTATTATTTCCTGTATTTTGTTATAGCTAACAGACTGCATGCCTGTTTATGTAGAATAGCATAATTTTTCAGTTTATCTTTGATAGTCTGTTTACAAATCCACTGCCATTTCTAATTTGAATTTCAACTTTGTTTATCTAATGTAAAAACACCCTTACTAAATTTTAATCAATTGGTTTTAAACGTTGAACGATTTGGATAGTACAGGAGCGTCTGTCGATGTCTCTCCCACTTTATGCTGGGGCCGCGGTGGCCTGGTGGTAAGGCCTCGGCTTCGGAACCGGAGGGTTTCAGGTTCGAGACCCGATTCCACCGAAGAACCCTCATGTAAGGGGGTGTGTTGCAAGTTAAATCCGTTCTGATCAAATGTCCTCCTGCTGGTATGGTGTGAAGAGGGGGTGCCAGCTCAGGTGTCGTCCTCGTCACCTGGCCGGGGTTCAAAATTACGAGGTCCGTCCCAAAATAGTCCAAGTGTTGCTTCAAACGGGACGTTAAAATAACTAAACAAAACAAAACCCACTTTATGCTCATTACTCTGATTAAATAGCCAGTAGGTTACAGTTTCAAGGGCATGTAGTGGTATTGTATATCCTTGAACTTGATAGCTCGAAAGCGGTTTGAACAAAATGAGTGAAATGTAATATATGGCTCCATTCACAGGAAGAATGTTTAGCTATCCAAACATATGTTAACATGATAGTTACAAGAGAAAACTTGATGAACAAAAATTCGCACTCAAATTTATTATCTAAAGTGTATGTTTCTATCAAATTTGGAAGCAAATCCTTCAACAATACTGACAATTTGTATTTTCACAAGACTATAATCGACATAATTCGAAAACGAAATAAATTTATAAATTTTGATATGTGGTTTTGTGACTCCAGCTGTAATTTTGTATCATATTTTGGTTCCAATTTATCTAAAAAAGAAATCCAAATGATATATTATTTGTTCTGGCATGTGTATAATAATCACATTTCAATGATTTTTCGTTAAATAAATCACCAAAGATCGTATGCTCCGTAAATGTTATTCGGAAATAACATGCAATTAATAATACACAAGTACATTTATTAGAGAGTATGGAAAAAAATTGTAGGAGACCACTAGGTTCTAAATTCTAAAAGTTAGAAATCCTTCAAATGATCGAAGTTGATTGTTTCTGTGATTAAAGTAGTTTCTATTTCAATAATTATTATAGTAGAAATAAAGGAAAACCATGAAGTCATTACGCTCAAGAAATATTTTTTGTTCTATCGGAATAAAAAGTGTGAAATATATGTGTAATATGTCACAAAACATTAAAATTAAAATCAAAATTACGCCATAAAAATCTACCTTCTACTCTATAAACAAGTTTTATTTAGTCTTAGTACTGTTGCCTAGCAACCATAATATTGTAAAATCAGAAGACTAAATTCATGCTCGCGTCTTATTTCTTCAATTCGTTGAGTGAATTTAATTTTTCAATTCCGTGTGCAATTCTAAGTCATAATTTTGAAAAACGACAATTTTTAACTCAATATTCAATAATATTTTAAACCATTAATTTGATTTAAGAAGAACTGAATGACTTTAATAACTTAACTTTTAATCGATTGTATGGCAGTTAAAGTGTAAAACTAAGAATGAAAATATTTTCAAATTGGTTTTCTTTTCATACCAAAATGCTGCAAATAATAATACAAATAGAAGTATTCGCACAGGAATTAAAATATTTCATATTACAGGAAATATAGGAAATTGATTCTGGAATAATCAAGTTATCTTTCATGGAATATTAACTTGTATATATTTAAAAATAATCTATTCTTAACCCTCCGTTAATGACGTATTTTTTTAAATAAATGTAGTCGCATTATCTATGTCAGAGACACCAATATATGTTCTTAACATTAGTAAATAATACATCTCAATAATAAAATAACATAGATATGTAAACACAATTTAAAACAGATGCTGGCAAAGTTAATTTCCCACCCCCAAAAAACCTTAGGAAAACAGCAAAAACGAATTTTCTCTCAGATAATGTGTAATCTAATTATTGAAAAAAATATATAATCGTGTATCTGTGAAATAAGGCGCAACTAACAGAATGTTAAAGTTCAAAGTAGTTACTTCAAAAAGTTTCTAAGAATTTCGAATCTTTAGTGAAACTGATATGAAATATTTTTGCTGTTCAGCATTTTCTGGTTTAAATCTAGAAATCTTAAAATCTTAAAATAACGTAATCTATATTAAATCAGAATATTATCAAAATAAAATAATTATATTTTATCGAATTCTCATATAAAATTACAGTAAATATCATTCTAAATTTTATCACTTATAAAATTAAAACTAATTTGCTTATACATATAGAAATTTCGATAAATACCCACTACATAATATACGTCTAGTGTCATCAAAATCAAGTTATTTCTTTTGGTTGCTTTTTGCAACATATTTATCGACTTCATTCTTCACAGGGCGCAATTTTTCCCTTTCATACACTTCGAAAAATGACTCTTTCCATCAGCACTTGGAAATGTCGATAAACTCTGTTCTCCCTTCTTCGACGTCATTTCCAAATCGATGGAAAGAATATTCTTTCAAAGATTTTTCTGATGACAGCTTAGCGGTCTCTTTTCCGGTTTCCATCATCTTTGATACAAAAATTTTTTAAGAATTTAGAAGAATCTAGCAATTTCTATAATGATGGCTTTGAAAATTTTCCATTATAGAACATTTTATTTCCAGGTCTAGATTTTTCCTGAGTTAAAATGTTTGTCCATTAATAATGTGTATTGACATTTGTAAGCTTGTTTTTAGGTCAGTGCAGTAATAGTGTTGTTGTTTGGAAAAATTGTTTGGTGACATTAAAATCCGTGAACTTGATTAAATTTTGTAAAAGCGTTTATAGACGGAAAATGGGAAAGCTTATAAAAAATATTAAATTCCTTGCTAAAATAATTTTGATTGAATTATATTTTATTATTCATTGCTAATTTTCGCTGAAAATTATTAAAATGAAGCTATATCGCTAGAAATATCCCAGCTATTTTTTTTTTGAAAATCTTGCTACACTTTTATTTTCTTGTCTACGTTGTATAGAAAAATTATTGTAATCTTGAGGTCAAAAAATTTGACCTCTAGATTTTGCTGAATCTCCATATTTTAGATTTCCCTGAGTTCGAAAAACAAATTTAAAAAAAATCTCCGTCTATCTGTGACAAATAAAAATCCGTTTTGAACAAGATGGATGAAATGTGGCATACGACTTTTACACCAAATCAGTATATTTCTATCAAATGTTGAGCAAAATTCTTTCAGAGAAAGTTAGCCTGTCCAATTATTCGAATACAATTTAACATGAAAATTACAGAGAGCTCGATAGATAAAATACAGTACATATATTTAACATTTACAGTATAGATATCTATCTAATTTTGAAAGAAATTCATTGGGGAGTTGACCGTCTGTCGGTCTGTACTTTCGAAAGCATATAAACGCGATAATTCAAAAACGCAATGACTTGAACATATCAAATTTGGTATGTGATTTTGTGACATCAAATGTAACTATATATTAAATTTTTATTGGATTGATTGGAAAAAATGTGTCTAAAATACAAATTCGATTTTCGGATACTATTAAACGCATTTCGGGGATAAATCACCAAAAAACTCGCCAAGAATCACAATTAAAAATCCTAAAATCTCGCCAAAGGTTAATATTTCGTAACTATTATACACTAGTGCCATGCAAGGCGTTCTCTAGGTTAACATTTTTATTAGACAGTATGAGAGAAAGTTTTAGGGAGACTACTCCATTTGGTTAAATAGAAATATTGCCATTTCTTTCAGATATTTGAGAGAATGTTTTATATTTTATTCGTTTAACAACAACAAAAAAAAATGTGTCTCTTCATACTAATTTTGTCAATTGGTTTCAGAAAATAACTTAGAAAATTGCAATTTCGAGTAATAATTGCAAATATTTTAAAAACTTAATAGACTTACAGATTTTTTACGAATCAAACAGTTTTTAAATGATTATTGGTCCGTGGAGCTAGGATACTTTCCCACAAATAAATGAGTATTATATTTTTGCTGCTAGCAATGGCAATGCGCTAACAAATATGAGCTATTTATATATCCTATGAAATTTCGAATTTAATGTAGAATAGAAAATAGGAGCTATAAATGCGAGCCTCTTTTTGATATCATATCTGCATAAATAGCCAATGAAATTCGAATTTCTGTTTTTGATAGCGTTTTTCAAACTTAAGAATTTTGATGTCTGAATTTTTTAATTATCATGGATTACACTTTATTAATTTTATTACTTTTTGAGAGGTTTTAAATATGGTAATTTTTCACTATCTCCAGGATGTGTTTTCATAGACTTACAATATTTTTTGCATATTTCATATGCAAGGCAGCAATCACGGTTTTTCATAGAAAGATGCAATTCAATCGGCTAAACAAAAATTCATCTTTTAAAAATGTTATATTCCATCTGTATTTTTCGTCTTCTCATATGCATTTTAACAACTATAATTTTATTGCCAATCTGAAAAATTAAACTTTGACCGTTACAACGATATTATAAAGAAAGAAATCACATATTTACAAAAATCGTCTGATACTGCTGCTACATTAAATTTGACTAGAAACAAAAATAAAGAAATTTAAAAATATTCAATTTTTACAAAATGTTCTGCGATTGGTACTGCATTAAAAGTTGACTAATTTTTTTAAAAAATACACACAGCTTTAAATTTATATTTTTATTTACCACATTATAAGTAAAATATTTTAAATTCTAACTATTTAGTTTTGTAGAAATTAAATATTTTAACTTCTGCAAAATCATCTGAGATTGGTATTGCATTAAATTGGACAAGAAACAAAAATAAAGAAATAAAAAAAAAAATTAAACATTTACAAAATTGTCTGTGGTTGATATTGCATTAAATTTTGCGTAAGAAAGAATATATATTCAACAAGGACCATATGTTTCAAAATGGCATGGTATCGGGTCCATTTTAAGAATGTGCACTGAATATATTTCAAATTTTCAAAAATTCATTCAGCTCACCTGACTTCTTCGAAATTCTATGATCTGGTACAGCTTCAAACTTTCTTGTCTATATATCATTTTGATCTGTCCGGGAGAAATAACAAACTGGTATTTGATGATCACTGAACCAGTCTGGTTTCAATCAGAAACTCGATACATTGTATCTATTTTCTAAGATCTTGAAATCAATGAGACTGATGGATAGAATCATTGTTTGAAAATAAAAATAAATCATATGGCGAGCGCAAAGTCTGATTTACTACTTGCGTTTTTGATATCGTGTTCTTATGGATTATTCGTTTATATTTTGAGATATAAAATGAAAAATCAACATTTTACAAAGCAGGAGATTTTGATGAATTCTAGCGTTTTAGGCCATCTTTGATACTATTTTTGAAATTATATTTGTCCATCTGTGTAAAAAAATGTCTAAAGAAAAGAGTTATCTAACTCTAGAGCAATTTTATATATCCATTTTCTTTACAGTATTATTATGATTTATGTCAAATTTTGGCAGATATCCTTCATCAACAAAACATATCCGAGAAATGTCTTAATAAAGCTTTATAGAATAATTGGCATAATCACGTATGCTTTTCAAAATCTCCTGCTTTAAAAAGTTTGGGTTTCATGCTATATATATTTATAATTTTGTTAACTAGATCACAATTTAATTTGAATTATTAACCTGCTGTATTCCAGCGGTTTAAGACATACGTAAACAAGTTTCTAGATTCGGTCTAATTTTCTTTATACTCAAATTGTAAAAATCATCATAGATTAACAATTTTAGAAATATAACAATGTACAAAATTTCACCTACCTAGATTTTTGTATTTTCTATTATAGTGTTTCACATGGCATATCAAAGAGAATTTCGTTATATGCTTTTTATGCAAAATTAAATAAGAAATTACGGTTTGGTGAAAGATCAAATACAATATCTCATGAATGGGAAAACTTATTTTCCGTTATTTAATTATTATATTTGCAAAAATATTTTAATCAATCACAGAACTTTTAAAACGTCAAGAATAATTGAAATTTTGAGGCCGAATTTTTTAATGATTATCTTATGCTTTATATGAGCTATTTGTATCAAATAAATTAATAAACACTTTTAAAAAAATAGTAAGTTTCAATTTAGATAAAATTCAATGATTCATTCGCAATGAATTTTGAATTAATTTTAGAGCGTTTTTTAAAACAAGCACTTAATTCACTTTAAAATAAGAAATGTTGTGGGATTTAAAAAAACCGCTATAAATATCAAAATCTGTATATCTGTAATTTATTGACATTTAGTCGAATTTTTGTTTAATTCTAGAATAATTTAAAAAGATACATTCATTCTAGAAGAATAAAAAAAATATTTTTATTCTAGAAGAATTAAAAATACTTTTACTCTAGAGGATTAAAAAAAAGGCTTTTACTCTAAAAGAATAGAAAAAAATACTTGAATTCTAGAAGAATTCTTGTATCGCTTCTCAAATTAAAATCGATTCTTCTGTGGTAAAAACCACATATGAATTTCAAATAATATTAAAATCAAATTCTTTCTTTTTGAGCAACTCCTGTAAACATATTAATGGACTTGGTTTTCCAAAAGAAATTCTTTTTTAATCCATATACTTTGATAAACAATTCATTATAACATGGAATTTCACTTCGAAATGTTGTTAAATCCTGTTTTCTCTTTCTCTATTTCGCTCTCAAATAGAAATAGAAAATATCGTTTGGCATGAAAGTTGAGCTTACATTGGAAACTTGAGATTTCTCTAATGATTCATTGGAATTTATTTTCAGTAATGAACATTAGTTTTCAACAGTCATCTGTTCTTTAAAATAAAGTCGTTTTCTGTTTATAACGAGTATTGGAAGACATATGTTCGTTTTTTAGACACTGGAGGTATAATGATTGTTGTTTCTAGAAAAGTTTTGATGTTGCAGGATTCCAAAAATGCCTGCAGGCTGAAAATATGAGACTTTACTGCTAAAGTTATCAAATAGATAAGAAATAATGTGATTTTTTTCTCTCGATGTTTTCCGGTTTGAAACTGTTTTGTTAGAAGAACTCAAATTAATAAAATAAAATGAATTAAGAAAACGATTGCCCCATCCTTAGTAAAATAAAATATATAATTTTTCTGTTTTTAGCGTTTAATTCGTAAATTAATAATATAAAAATTAAAGACAATATAAAGATAGAAATCCCATATTTACGAAAATCGTTTGCGATTACCGCTACATTAAATTTCACTAAAAACGAAAATGTTGAAATATAAAAATATTTTACTTTTACAAAATCGTCTGCTTTTGGTATTGAATTAAATTTTACATTACAAAATAGATACAGTAGCTCAAACAATTGAGGTTAAATCCTACTTTTACTTGATAAATCCGACTTTCAATACAAATAACACATTACTGAGAACTGAAAACATGTTTTTAATTTTTACGCCTAATAAATTTAAAGTAAAAATAAAGAAGAATTAAAGAAAAACATCTAAATTGAAAAGTTTCAGAAGCATTTTAAATAAACATATGTATATTTTTGTCTCAAAAATTGAGAATACACCAAGGAAACTTTTGTAATTTCACGCCAAAGTTTCAGTATTTAGTTACACGTATTTTGGCTTTTATAATAGCCTATAAACGACATGGTACCAATTCGACAAATTTTTGGTGGTATCTGAAAATATTTTACCCCCTTCTTCTTGCAACACATGATTTAAATGAGTTTTGTTTCAAATTTTGTGTTTTTGGACAGCTGTTTCGAGTATGGCACACACATACTCAATGACATTGATATAAGCGGAATGTGGGAGTGTGTACAACTGCTGTTTACAATGAAAAAGACACAACATTTTGACGTTAAGTGCCGAGTGTTTGAGGTTTTTATCCTGCTGGAAAAGGAAATTTCAATCTAAATCTTGTTATGTGTAAAAATAAAAACTTATTTGCATTTCTAGGTAATGTGTTATTTATACTGAAAGTTCGGATTCATCAAGTAAAATTAAGATGTACTCCCAATTGTTTGAGCCACTGTATATTCAATAATGATCATACATTTGAAAATTATCAAATCTTCAAATTGGCGAACTATAGATTATGCAAAGTTTAAAAATGGATTTAAAACCCTAAAAATATAATTTTATTCTTATATTTTTTAGTGAATAATTATAAATTTTAGAAAATGGGCAATGACGATATTTATCATGTAAATATATTACAATTTTCTTTAACCCCAAAATGTGATTTTTTCACGTATCCTAATGTGTTATTAATTTTGTAAACTATGAAAAACAATTTTCGACGTGTCATAAAAGTAATCTTTAATATGGATTGTATAACGGTTATAAAACGGTACAAACGCAGAAACGTTTTTCTATTATTATTATTATCTGTGAGATTTAGCATTTGTGAGATATCGGAAGTTTATAGTCTAATTTTGTCGATGACTATAAACTTAAGATAAAAAAAACAATTAAAAAAATTCAAAAAATACACTTTTCCATTCTTTCAGAAAATGGCTGTATTCTCAATTGATAGCATATTTGAATATATCCGTTAATCAAGATTTCATGCCAATATGGAAGAAAATAATGACATCTGTTAACCAAAGTAGTATCGGGACATTTGTGTGACAGCCAGGTTTAGCAGTTGTATGCACTGTAAGATGCGAAACAAATTGGCCTTTTGCCTGTGTAAAATCCAAAAGCTTCTCTTGAAAATTGTCTACCAATCATTTGATAAAATCTGCCAGTAACGCCTGATAAAAGCCACAACCATTGGATGAAACGTCAAATCTTCTTTTATTGACTTTTCAGTTTAGCCATGTTTGAAATCTCTAGACAAATATTCCTAATTGTTTTTTTTTATTCCATGACCTGGGATTAATTTCTTTATTTTTTACTATCCGGCTTTAGCGATCAGCTAGTTGTTGATTGTATTTAATTCCACTTACAACGCATAGATTATTTATTAATTTCGTGTTCATGATTCCGTTAAATTTTCAGACGTTAAAGCCGTATTATTTTAGTTCTCGTATACATGTCCGTTCTTTGTGTGCATGAACTTTTCTAATGGATGCTATTTAAATAATATCACAACGATATTAAAAATATAATTGCTCAGATGAAAAGATATATAAAATATAATCTTCTAATTTTTAAGGAATTTTAAATTCGCTTTTTATTTCTATTGCAATTTACATAGACATTAATGTAATTTACGTAGCGATCCTTTTTACACCTAGCTATTTATATACTTTTGGAATACTCTCGAATTTTCTAGTAAAGAGTAGAAATTTCAGAAAACCAAATTGCCATATATATATATATTGCTAGGAAGTATTCAATTTAGAGTATTTATAACAATACATATTTATAAATTAAATTAATAGATTAAAAAAACAAATATATTTTAAATCATACATCTGTGAAATAGAAAGCAGAAATGTTATAACTAGGGTATATTTATTATTGAAATTTAATGCTAGGCATTAAAAAAAGAATTTCATCTTTTAAAAAAACCCAACCAAAATTTATTTCTACTTTTAATCAAAAGTCAGTTTAATCATCATTCAAATCGCATTTACTCTGTGAAATGAAAACCAAATAATTTTTTTCGGACCGGTTTTAATTTATTTTAGAAGCAATACTTAAAGATTTTATAATACATACAATATTTAAATTTTATAGTTGGAGAACAATTATGTTTATAAAACATAAATTTATGACTTATCTATTTTTCTGAAAGAAAATACATTCTATCTAAATCGTGAGTGTAATTTAAAATTCAAATCAAATCTTTTTAACTGAGGCCTAAAACTTTAAATGAACTTTTATATCACTATATATCTTAAAAACTCATAATTAATTTCATCACCATTTTAAAACGGTAATAAATATCAAACAAATTTCGTTGACCCGTCTAATCGAAATCAATTGAATCCAGCGCCAAATTAATTGAATTCATTTTTTAAAAGACGAGACATTGCCATCCATATCTTGATAAATATTTCTTTCATCCGAGGAATTTCACTCAAAAATGTCGATAAACAATGTTCATCTCTTTTCTACATCATTTCCAAATCGATGGGAAGAATAATTTTCTGATAAGAGTATCATTTATTTTTCTGTTGCTGTTACTTTCAGCCTTGATATAAAAATTCGAAGAATTCAGAGGAATCTTGTAATTTATTTAATGATTCGACGCGAAATTTTTCCGATAAAGAACATTCATTTTCAGCAATTCTCTGTCTTTCTTGTGCGAACCTGTTTTCCATTAATAGCGTGTACTGACGGCAATTTGCTCGTTTTTGAAAATTTAAGATAGAAAGGTTGATGCTCGAAAAGGTGTTTTCATGCGATCGGTTTCCTGAAATTTTTATAACCAAGAAAGTTGTGATTCTTTAATGTAATAAATTATAAAATACGTGGTGAAATTCGAGTTTTGTGGATATATTCGAATTTATGATAAGTTTATTCGAAAATAAATTTGTTAAAATGTACAGAGAACAGCACAGTTTTCCTATACATGTGACATTACATTAGCACAGTTTTACTGATAAACAGAGCAACAATATAACATAACGCTATCCTGAACTTCCGGTGCTTCTAACATTGAATTATGCAACCATTTTAATGCAAAATGAGAGAAAAGAAATGAAAAAAAAAAGAAAGAAAGAAAGGACAAACCATCCTGAAATTTTCACAGAGAATCCTATCGGTATCAAATCCTGCACGGCTATATTTAATGTTTTCACGAAGTAATAAGCAAATGAAGGGGACATGCCTAATTATTAAGATGGGATATTACCTAAACACAAAATAGTGTCGATGAGTTGAACTTACAAAGAAATGCGATATTCATAGATGCTTTACATTTTTGAGGCCGTTAGCTGTGGATAAACTATATAGATATTACTAATTGAAAAAGGGGGGGGGGGAAGAAGGAAAAAAAATTAATAAATGACATTGTAAGCATCTATGTGACATGTATAAACATATAAACAAACATTGTAGGATCAGAAATCTGTAGCTTCTGTCTGGCCCCTGTGGCTTCGATTTCCTTTGTGAGAGTGTTGGTTCTGGGTAGGGTATTACAGTTATGAAGGAATAATTTAGGCTCATTTTGACTAGAGACATTTGGGCCATAGTTTCAAAACGGTTTTAAATTCCATAACATTATTTTTCATTGAATATTAATTCTATCTTTTAAAATACAAAATACTTAGTTGATTCAAATATTTTTTTTTGAAAATTCTAATATAATATTTAAAGGAATTAAAAAATTTCATTAAATTCTTTGAAATTGAATAATTATTTGTTTAGTGAAGGATAAAAAAAATTATGGTAAATTCCCCGCTTATTTAGAATTATTGTTTGAACCAAAATATAATAAAATTATTTTTAAAGTATGCCATATTTTTACTAAGACTTAATAAAGAAATTTTGTAATATAATTTCATTAAAAATGAATGAAGAATCTATTGCCATTATAATAGTGTACACGATTTGATTTAAACAATTTAAATTAACGAAATCTGGGAAAAACGCAAACGATAATTTAAGGAAATTTTTTCCGATCTTTTTTTTGTTATTTTTGCAAATATTAGTTTAATTAAAATTCTTTTCTTACAGCTGTGAGTCTTATTTTGTCACACAATTCAATATGCCTAGTTTCATATAAAGTTTAGGGATTAAAAAAATCTGATGTTCCAGTATTTTGGTAATTATAAAAGTTTTATTATAGTATTTTGATTTTATTAAATCCTGGTGCAACAATTACTATTAAAACTTTTTTTAACACCAACTGTTTTACGAATTGAAATTAAATCTTTTTGTGCGGAATAACAATTCCTTTCATCAAACTAATTCAATAATTCAAACAAAATTTCCACTAATTTAAGAATCATCTGCTTTTCAACGTTTTAAAATCATTATTCAACTGAAGTAAATAAAATAAAAAACTCCAAATGCTTAAAATAAGGCTTTTAGGCAAACCTCTCAACAAGTCATTCAAATCTATTCTTCAAACTGCGGAACTTTTTCCTTTATACTTTATGCCAAACGATTCTTTCCAACTAAAAATCACATTCAAAAATTCAAAGCACGTCACTTTGAAATGGATAGACTGAAAAACTTTGGAATATTCTGCACATTGCAGTTGCTTTTTCTTGCTGGCAATAATTTTGTGTTCACAAATTTGAAATATTTCAGAGTTACCGAATAATTTTTTAAATGATTCCACGGGAAAAATTTAAAATAATGTGCATTCATTTTCAGTAATCTACGTCTTTTAAGATGCAAAAATCTACTCCATTAATAATCGCTTTTGAATTTAAAAATTTTAATGTTGTGATTATTTCTGTATTCATGAAATATGAAAAAAAAAGTATTGTAATCTTTAAAAAAATTCATTTTCAAGTTTTCCTTGATTAGTCTTATTTCGGATTTATTTAAATTCAAGAAAATATATATTGACAATTGCATCTATTTTTGACAGTAACTTAAAAAATTCAAAAAGCTGTAGAAAGGAAATGAAATATGCGATTTTTATTTCTTAATTATATATGTTTAATGAGATTTTCAAAACTTTTCTCTCTATCTTTGTAAATATTAAAATGATGTATGAAATGTTAGGGAGAGGTGAAATTTGGCTAATAGTTTTTATACAAAAATAGAATAAACCCAAAATTTTAAACACTACAACTCAGTTTTTCCAAACTGAATCTATACTGCCTCATTTCATTCAATGGGCATTAATTTGGTTGTGCATTTGACAAACAGTATATATTTTTGCCGAAAGATATTCTTTAGGCCAAAACTGAACTTCTGTTAAGAAATTTTTTTCCATATATCAAATTTTTTTTGGAAATCTTAAAATTCGATATATAGAGGTCAGATGATGATTAATCACTTCTATAAAAAAAATTCACATTATGAATGGTTTCATGAGAACCTGAATTTCCAAACTTAATTTTGTTCTCTTAGCAAATTAATAACAAAGGAAGAAACTCCGCTTTCTCATTATTTAAATGTCATGAATAATAAATTATACTTGTTCTACGCTTTGAAAACATCTGTGAATCTACATGAAAGAAAAGCGTTACCACCACGATTTTCTATCCAATTAAATTTTAGAAATTAGTTGCAAAAGTTTCAGCACTCATATTTCTAAAATTAATTTCTCTACCAAAAAATATTAGTTACTAAGTAAATCAAATGCGCCTTGCGGAGTAAAATGCAATCACTTCTTTTATAGCTGGATACTGATTCAATTCCTATAATTAATTCAATATAAAAATATCTATACTTATGTAATATACGTTATATTTGACGTGTTCGGATTGTACAAGGTAGTTATAATTAAAGTTCCACTTTGAAATGGCCATAAAAGAAAAACTGCTGGACCAAATGCAATCAAACTTGGTAATAGTTTAACCCTTTCTAGGGTCGTGGGAAGTATGCTTCCCATCAAATTTATCAATCTTTGTATGAATTTATGTAGATTGGAATAATTTCTGACAAATTTTTTTAGAAAGACAGAAACTTAGATGCTTTAGTTCTTTATTTTACACAAATTGATGTGTCTTGATTTGATACTTAATTATTAATTAACCAAATTTATTAATTAATCAAATTAAATTTATATAATAAGCTAAATGAATCCCTTTTCTTATTCTAATTCCAAGCTTAAAAATATTTTAACATAATATGACTAGAAAAAAATGGCCTTTTAAAGGGTTAAAGAAGGCCATGGGAAATTCTTTCCCAAGAAAAAAAAATTCAAAAACGCGCCAGCCTTGGGAAATGGCGCTGTTTGCAATATTGTTAAACAAAATATGACATGAAAACATGGTTTAAAATGTTTTTAATCATTTCTGAAATGAAACTCTTAATGGGGTTATACAAAACCGCAATGGCTTGTAATTGGCTACGGCAGGAAGAAGCAAATGATTTATGCAGATGCGCTTTATACGTCATTTGATTTTACATATAAAAGCAAGTCTGTCTGTCAGAGTTCTCATTGGTACGAATCGACAATGTCATCAACTCCTATGACTTCTGGTTATTGGGTTATCTGTAAAGTAATTTTTATAGTGATAATCTAAACAATTTGGCGAGATTCAAATATGGGGTACAGCGCCCTATGTATATATTTCCTCTTTATAAGCTAAGAGCTACTGTTGAGAGTGCAGTAATGCTATTTAACTTGCTTTCAAAAAACAGTGGACACGTTTCAGAAAAAATTAAACAAATTTTAAACCGATGTCTTCATATCCTATTCTGTTTATCAATGTTGCATACGGAGCCATCCCCCTCCCTCCGGTGGTGAATTTTTGAAGGAAAATTCCCATTATCTTCTTTAAATTATTACCAAATTTGATAACATTAGGTCCAGTAGGATTCCTTTTATGACCATTTCAAAGTGGAACTTTAATTATAACCAACCTGTACATTTCCAGAATTTTAATTAATAAAACAATGGAAGCCAGTTAAATCCAGGGCGCCTTTAGTGCTGGAATCAAACCATTTGCCCTGGATCGAATCTGCCAATACGTCAAGGAAATTCATTTTTCAAAAGTGGAACTTCTGTTTCCACATTGCTTTTCTCAAAAAAAAAAAAATCTAAAGTGTCGATAAAATTATCCCTTTTTATTCCGCCTCATTTCGAAATTGACGGGAAGAATAATTTGCGAAATATTTTCAGACGATTATATGATGTTTCTTTTATTTTTCGTTAGGATCAGTTTTTAATATAAAAATCGGAGATTCCATGGAATCGCCATTTCTTTAATGATTCGACGTGGAAATTTCCAATAAAGAACATTCATTTTCAGCAACCTTCTTACCTCCCACACAAACCCCTTTCCCATTAATAACGTGTATTGACAGCAATCTGCTCGCTGTTCAGAGATTCGCTTTTGAAGGGTTGCTTGGAAGAAGTTTCGGATGCGAATTTTGGTGCCATACGTCATGAAAAATGTAATAAATTATTTTTCTCCATCTAAGATATGATGTATTTCCTTGAAATTTATATTCGATAGATTTTTTTTATTCTATTACACAATTTATTTTGATCTGCAAGATGTAACATTGTTTTCTTATAATGAATTATAAGCCTTCTAAGCGTCATGTCTTTGATTGAAGACTGAAATTACATTTATTGTTCTTTCTGTGTCAATCAGCAAAGAATGAGATATATTTCTTTTTGACTTTTTCTGGGATAACTTTTCGCCTGAATTACATCGGTCAAAGTTTGGAATGATGGTTAGTTTTCCTCACCTGGGTGGGTGCACAAAACGGTGGGTAGTCTGGGTGCTTCCATCGATGATGAGACGTTCTTCCCAAGGGAAGGGTTGTATCGTGGCCGTTGATGACCTTTAGGACTCAACAACAGTTGCCGCCAGTATTGCTGTTGCGGTAATCCTGTCATTCAGATTTTTTCGTATGCCTTCCGGTGGGTCGGAGTTGCCAGTTTGTTATTTTGACAGATATTACACTTTTCGCTAATCATTGTTACTTGACAATATATTTTTCGCTCGGACCGCATTAACTACTTATGAAAGATATCATATTTTCCCTTCTGACTTTGTTAAACATTGGAGACTGATAATATACTGGATGATTATAAATGAATAAGCCAATTTTGCAGAGCTGTTAAAAGAAAACAAAGCAAAGTACAATCTCGTTGCTTGTCGGATATTACAAAAAACAGTTGGAAGATTAAACTCAACACGGTTATAAATATTCATTGCAATATAATAATAAAATATTCCTTGTCAATTATTTATTGTTTATTCTTTACAATAAATATTTTCTGATTAAATTAATTGTTCAAATTAAATTTTTTAAAGTATTTTTCTATTCTTTATTTACTTATAATTTAACAAAATTCAGATAATAATCAGAATTTCTGAAGAAAAAAAACCCCTATAATTCTGGAATTTCTGTAATAAAAGAAATATTGCGTTGATCATATAATTTATAAACTATTGTGTGCTTACAATCTATAATAACTTCTATAATATCACAGAACGTTCAATAACATATCCAACACGTTTTTCATTCTTAGCATCAAGATGATGTCATTTGAAAGACTCATTGTTCAAAGCAAAATACTGTTGCCACATCCCTTTCATAAAAGTGGAAAGGAAAAATTAGATTAGGTAACAAAATCTTATAAGTATGCTGTAAATCTTCGTTACTGACAAAACCACGTTCTCAAGAAGAATGCGATGAAAAGATTTTAACAAGACTTTCTGTGATAAATGAATCGATACTTCTGAAGAAAACACATAAGGAGTATTTTCTCAATCATTTATCCTCGACTTTTTTTTTCTCTTTTTCCTGTTCAATTGTCTGTCAAAATATTCTTTTCCGCAGATGATAAAACGTGCGAGAACTTCAAAGACTTGAACCGATTGTTTTGGCTTTTTTTTTTTTAACATTTCCAACAAAAGATTTCCAAAAGTTCGATTTAATCAACGAATTCTGCAAATGATTGTCTAACTTAGATATAAAAAGCTTTTCAGTTTTAAATAAATTTTCTTGTTCAGTATTTTTTTTTATCATTTTTAAATTTATTTTTTACATCGTTTGTCTTTTTAGAAATTTGTTTGCCATTGAAGATTTCGTTTTATTTAAATTTCGCAAGACTTCGCTGCCATTGCTCAAATAATGTCAACATATTGTAAGAAATATTACAGAATTTAAAATGAAATGGAAGAATAATCTGTACTAAAAATGAAGACTTGAATTGAAACGTGTTTCAGTAAATTTGTAAGAATAAAAATTCTAAACATTAACTTGATGAATAGTTTCATTTTTTAAAACAAAGGAATGAATCATGAAAATGGAATAGAAATCATTGGGAGTGGTCTCCCAAAATTTCTCACATATTCTCTAATAAACGTGTCATGTCAGAAAACACCTTACATGGCATTGATGTACAATAGTTTTGAAATATTAACTTTTTGAGTGAATTTAGATTTTCTATTGAATTGGTCGGCTAGTTATTTGGTGATTAATTCCATCGCCTTCCAAACATCGAATTTTTGTTTTAGCCACTTTTTTCACAACCGATTAAAACAAGAATTTGTCACAAAACTGTGCTTGTAGTCACTAATTAGCATATCAAATTTGATACATTTACATCAATGCGTTTCTGAATCATCGCGTTTATGCGAAAGCATAGAAAGAGATAGCCAAAATGTAGTTGTATTTGGTTCAACTGGTCTACTGACCAGTTGACTGACTGACGGGTGTCTACATTATAGATGATTAATATATGTAATGTATTTTATCTATCTCTCGTGCTTTAGAAATGTAATAAAGGAAAATCGAGTCATTTCTCGTTCATTTGATACTCGTCAAATGTTTTCAGTCATTTCGTGAGGTTTTTGTCCGGCTTTTGATGTCGCAAAGTAGCTTATCATCAGATTAAGTAATATTAAATAAGTTCATTAGCTAATTGTACATGTTAAAAATAAATGCCATATTTGTACACATGGATTCCATTGCAAGATTTTGTTTGTATACTATAACTTAAAGTTTTAATTTTTTTAAATCTCCATTTCAATGTTCTGCTGTTTGCTTATATTTTCGTTGTCATTGATATGACTCGTTTCATATATTTATTAAACTTTCGAAAATTTTAAAATGGAAAACTAATCACTTGTTTTTATTGAAACATACGAGAAACCCTTGTTTTTATTTAAAACTAATAAAAAAGTTTTACAAAATCGGCTATTCTTAAACTAAGTATCATAAAAAGTATATGCAATCAAATAAAAAACATTTTTTTAACTATGTTTTGTTTCGTAACCTTAATTTGTTGTAAATAATGATTCTCTTTCCACAAAATCTCAAATATAGTCGAAAGATCCCATCACCAAAACAGAAAAGTTTGATTTATTATTTATTGTCCGTGGTATAATAACGCTTTATACGAATGACATAATGACGATTTAGCAGGAAAACATCTGTCTTCACATCCATATTAGGACTGCAGTATAAACAAACAGTCCATCATTAACCATAAGGAAAAGAAAAATAATCGACACTCTTCCAACTCACTTCTCATTTCTTCTT
>JAPMOR010093713.1:44627-60224 GCA_026543865.1 Argiope aurantia | reverse complement strand
TATATATATATATATATATATATATACTAGCCATCACTGAGACCAGTATGTTTGAAAGGAATATTACAATTTATTATCGAAAGCATTTATTTAAAAAATCACGTCGTTATGTGATAAGATTTAAAAAAATCTGAATTTAATAGAAGTATAAATTTTTTTAAATAAGTTTTGCAGAAATCAAAGTAAATAAGAGGTTTTTAAAAATCAATAAAACAATATAATTCATAGATTTAAGCAGAACTGAATCAAATATTGAGAAAATTTGTAAGAAACAAATATTCAGAAAGTATAAAAATCAATAATTCAGAAAAACTCAAAAAATATTTAAAAATATAACTAACTGAATAAATCGATGAAACCTATAAAATTCGCATTAATTTTAATTACTATAAATTTCTCTTTATATTTCGCCTTCATTTTTTTTTTGTCTACAGCAAGGATCTAATTAATGAAATCTTGTTTGTATACATCACGAGTTAAACTCTCTTTTTCTTTTTCCAAACTTCCTCTTGAGATGCTGTCTCAGTAAACTTTATCGCAAAGATTAAAAAAAAAGAGATTAAAACTAGACAGAAAGAGAAAGAAGAAAAATTCCAAGAAAATGAAATAATTGCCTGCGATGGTTAAAGAAGTTTTTCGTCTGTTTCTGAAGAAAACTTCCGGCTTGTTTAACTAACTGATTTTTTCAAAAAAAATTGAATCTGATTACTTGAATTTTCTAAACATTTTTTTCCAAAGAAAAATGCAGCTCTTTTGGTAAATTATTTTTTTATATATTATATATAGTACTGGCATATGGTATTATATTTTATATGTGTTAAAACATGTGCTTATAAGATTTATTTCAGAATTTCTTAATAGTTTCTTCTATTATTAATTGTTTACAATATTTTATGAAAAGGAAACATATTCTCATCACCTTTTTATTTATTTCTGAGATTTTTATAATTTTTAGAATTTTTTCTATAATTTGGCATTTTTTACGTTTATAAAGACTGTATTACTGCTATCGATTTTCCATTCCTTTCTAACATATTAGAGTTCAAAATTTCTATACATTTCTGGGTCCCTAATAATATTATAATATTATGATTACTTAATTCATCAATCTATTACTTAACTTTATCATTCTGAAGAATGTTCGACTTTAAGAGCCTCAAAATGCTGAACATCCCAGTTTCTCTTTCAAAAAAAAAAAAATTCCCAACCCCCCTCAATCCCTACAATGAGCCTATGTTGTTCTCAAAAGAGTAATATACAAAAGAGGCTTCCATTTAGCAGACGGTTACTAAACAAAATAATCTCGGGAATCATTTGAGGATTCTCAGAAACTTACCTGTTGCCCATAGTCATCTGAAAGACATCTCAAATACCACGAATATTCAAACATTCATCTTTAGAGAGGGGAAGAAATTTTATATACAGGCTTTTCGGACATTAATGAACATTTAATGAAATGAACATTTAGTGTCTCTCAGTATTGTCAGAGTTGAATTTAACTGTTATTCTCTATGGAAGATCCCCTTTGGTAGTATATTTCAGAATATTTGTTTACAATATACTATAACTGATATAATAGTAAATTAGGAAAATGTCAAAGACTATATATAAATAACATAAAAGATATCAGGATATGCCCCATTTTTATAATACTAAAAATAGAAAATAATTCTTTTTTATCCCAAATATAGAAATCAAAGCAAACATTAGAATAGTTTGATATGATGAGAAAACTGTAGCAGAATAAATATTAGAAGGAGGAAAACTACTGACGTTCATTAAATTTGAATTGAAATACGAATAATGCAAATGTAAATTTAATTCCAATTTACGAATTAAATTTTAATTTACATGAAATACATTCTCTACCAAAATATTGTACATATGAGAAGTGATCAAGGGAGTAAATTAATTGTGATAAACTTGAATGTTTAGACAAATAATTTGATTCCAAGATTGACCTGCCAGTCTTCTTATTTCCATGGCATCGCCTTCCTCTTGATAAGAAGTTTTGAATGCTTGTATTTACGAGATTGTGTGTATGGGAAATGATTGAAATCTGCTAGTAGGTACCTTGACCTTGTCTTCATTATTTTGCTTTTGCTTTAATTTTTCGTATTACATTTTTCTATTGTATTGTATTATTTGTATTAAAATTATTTGTATAATATAATTAACTACTAATGTTTCGTTAAAGCAGTAACCGTAGAATGTATTTATTGCGTAAGAATGTCACTTAGCGTTATAAAAAAACCTAAGGCTAACATTTTTTTTTTACATTCATATTTATATGAAGGATTAAATTTTTATTTGTGAAATGGGATTCATTCTATCAACTATTTTCTGTTTTCTTTAAAAATCGTATTTTATGTAAGAATAACTGCAGATCTGTGCTTCAAAAACTGCTAATAAAAAGTAAATAAAGAGTAGAAGATTTCATCTAGATCATCTTTCTTGAGTAAATAATTTTTTAAAAATGCAAATATTATTCTCCAATATTTTTGAGTCTTTCGATGGCCTTCATCATTTCGAATCCAACACTTAACTACAACTTAAGTTGCTTAGTTAATTTTCATTTTAATTATCACCCATAAATCATCCTTAAATTGCAAAATCCATAAATTACCCTTAAATTACATAATCCGTAAATTACCTTTAAATTATATAATCCATAAATTAGCCTCAAAATAAAACAATCCATAAATTACTCGTAAATTATATAATCCATAAATTACCCTCAAAATAAAACAATCCATAAATTACTCGTAAATTATATAATCCGTAAATTACTCTCAAAATAAAACAATCCATAAATTACTCGTAAATTATATAATCCATAAATTGCCCTTAATTTAAATAATCTGTAAATTACCCATCTGCCGAATATATCACATGACAATTTTCATTTCCATCCAACTGATTTTCGAGGTTTCGTATCCACTTTGTTTAAAAGTTGACGAAGGTGCTTTTTAATCGGTGGCCATGTGCAAGAAGTTGCTGAACTTGCTAAATTGAGCGAAAGAGTTACAGACGGCGGCTAAAAGCGGTCACGAGCGACAGTTATAAATAGTGGACGGGACGGAAAAGCCCTACTCTTGGCACGGGTCGCCTCGATTAAAAAGAAACCCCATTCAGCTGTGAAGAACACAACAACAAACAAAAAAATAACCTATGCCTTCCTACAAATCTTATTTCCCTCGACATAAGGCTCGTCGAGCACGTGTTGATCCTCGGCTGCTCCTGACTTTTTGTGTTAGACGTTTGAAAGATTACCCAGATGGAAGACGGATGAAACATGAAGGGTTAGTTGGTTAACAAGAGCGCTTGGAGTCAATGAATCATTGTTTAAGCGTATTGTTTGTGATTGCTCCTGATACTTTAAATGTTTCGCATATCACAGTAGATTATGTTTGATTCATAGTTACTTAAACCTTTTTCGCTCCAAAGATAAAATTATTCAGTAATTATTTATGCAGAAAAAGCAAGATAGATTGCGATCAATTATAGGTATATTAATATCCAAATATAACAATAAACTTAAAAAGCCGCACACTTAAGATTAACAATAAGGATTTCAGGCGGTGTCCCCTGGTTCCTTTTACTTAAATGCATTAAAAACCAGTAGCAGAGGTCTCCCCAAACCCTTCTCGCATAATCTCTAATAAATTGACATACAAGAGAACGCCTTATATGGCATTAGCGCATAATCGTTACAAAATATTAACTTTTGGCGTGAATTTAGCATTTTTACTGAATCTATCTTGTCATCCTTGGCGGGTTATTTGGCGATTAATCAATCACATGCATTGATAGAATCCAAAAATCGAATAATTTGTGTTTTAATACGTTTTTCTCAACTGATTCAAAGAAAAATTTGAGTCACAAACATGAGCACTTGTAATCGCAAAATCCTGCTCCAAATTTGATATATTTCAAACATTACGTTTTTTAATTATTTCGTTTAATTATTTCTGAAAATACAGACCGACAAACAGTCAACCTGTAGTTGGATTTGGCTCAGAATTTGACATGTGTCTTCAGTGTAGATGTTCAATCTGTGCAACGAATTTTGTCTCTCTAGCTCTCTTCGTTTTGTTATTATTGTACTAACTTATAATCGAACAGCCAAACAAATGGATTTCCTCTGAACAGATTTTACTCAAAATTTGACAGAAATCTGCAAATTTGGCATAAAGATATTTACTAAATTTCAACAGTCTCATGTGAAATCGTTTCTTGATATCTTTGTCAGAGACAGACGCAAAGGCATTTTTTAAAGTTTCTTGAACTCATGGAGGTCTAAAACGTGGAGATTCGGCATTGTCTCCAGTTCGAATTTTTCGACGATTACTATTCTTTCTCTATACTACTTATGCTGTTTTGTTTGACAGAAATTTGACTCTTTTATCATGAGTTTTCCAACTTATGAACTTGAATTGAAGTGAGATTAGAACTATTATTACTTATAATAAGATGAATAAAGCTTCAAATGTTGATAAAAAAGGAAGATACTTTATCATCATGAATTCTAATAATAGCACTAGCTTTAAATATTTTTATGACCTCAATATTTATGTAAGCCAATTCACTTTGGATCAGAGTATTTTGTTTGAAATGCCATCGTTGAGGCTGCATCTTATTTTGTAAGAAATTGTACGTTTATTTTAGAATACACTATGTGCTTATAAATGCCTTAATAACTAAGCGAAATGAAATATTTAGAAATAAGTCTATGTATTATACTTCCTAAAAAATTGATACTATCCTAATATTTTATAAGTTATAGAATTTGTAATTTTTATACATTTATTTAGCATTTAGACTGATGACATTTTCGACATTCTGGTATACGAAGTATGTAAAAGAAGGAATATTATACTTATTCAAAAACTTCATTTTTTTTATTTTGACGAATATAAATATTTTAGATCTCTCTGGGCCCTACAAGATTATTTTTGGAATCATGTCTCTCTATCTGTGAACACGATAACTCAAAAACTCTTTACACTAAACGAATGAAATTTGGTATTTGGTTTTTACATCAAATTTGTAGACTGCTGTCAAACTTTCGATGAAATCCTTTTATAGCTAGTTTGATCATCTGTATGTTCGAGTGCAATTGAATGCTAAAACCTTAAATACATAACTGTATAGAGGTAGATAGATTAAATTTGGCATAGAGATTTATCATTGATAACGTAGATCTATGTCAAACATTGAGTCAAATCTGTAATACTATTTGTACATAGATCTGTACATTTGCTTGAATGTCAATGCGATAACTAAAAAAAACCCAACAACTTGGAGATATGAAATTTGGCATGTAATCTTGTATTTCTATGCTAAATTTTATTCTAATTAACATGTGATCTTGTATTTATATTTAAAATTGTAATTGTATGCTAAATTTTAGGTTTCAGTTGTTTGGAAAAAAGTGTCCGAATGTATACTCCTTTTTTTCCTTCCTCAATACGGTGAAGCGCAAAACTTATGTACGAGACTCTGAAAATAAAAATCGGAATATTTGTGGTCTTTCCCAGTATTCGCAATTTTATGCGAGATGGAATGACATATTTATCAGAAAAGATGTGAACAACTTTCTGGAGAACCACTTTCTGTGATTTTAGTTTTCTTTTCATCAGACTTCCTCGGTCCAGTGGTTCTTCACACCCACGATACGGAGATCGGTCATTAATTATCGCTGCAACTTGCCGTTTGAGTTTCTATTTATATATTATATGGTCTTAACAAAGCAGGCATTATGTAGATGAAGACATAACCTCGACTGCTAATGGAAAAATCACATGGCCTTCGATCCTAATGTCTCTTAAAAGAATTAAATATTAAGTCTTTAATTTTTCAAAAAGTTTAAAGAAATTCTTTCAGATTTTTAAGATGATATTTAATAAACATAATTATGCTACTTTGATTTCAGTATTAAGAAACGAAGCTCCTTTTTTCGTTTCTCTTCTTTATTTAATACTAACCGCCTTTGACGATCAGCTGTTTTACCAGGAATAATATTTTTAATTTCGCACAATTTATCTTTATAACTTTTTTGGCAAAATATTTTGAAATTTCATATTTTTATAGATATAAATCTCAAATTATTTTAGAAGCCTTACTCTCTTCCTTTCATTGTGCTATTTCTCTATTTTCTGTCTTTATACATACAACTGCATAACAGGAAATATCATAAATTTTACCATTGCTTTGTTCTGAAGTCAAGCCCTAATTGTAAGTAAAAAAAAATTTAAAAATATTATTAAACTCATGCTTTATGCTGAATCTTATTAAACGTTGACAAATGTCAGAATCTTCCTATGTTGTTCATCAACAATGGAAAAAAATGGGAGAAAATATTAGTAGTAATAAAATTTAAACAATGAAATGTATTGTTGTAAATTATACTTATAATATTAATTAAAATTTGAAACAAATAATGCAGCAAAGGATTAATATCATCGTAAAAGATAGTTTTCGAAGCTCAAAAAGTTGCAAAAATTACTTTTGGGCTGAAATATTTTCGGATTTATTAAAATTTCAAATAAAAAGCACCCTTCAAAATATGTATGTGCCACATTTGATAGCACTAAAGCAAATGCTCTGACTTGTAGAGTGCCCACATGTATTAACACAAAAACAATTAATTTATTAGCAGTAAAGATACAGGTAACAATTCAGTTTTAAGTCAAAACCTAAGAAAAAGAAGAAAAATTAAAGCCTTTTTTTTTTTTTTTTGTCTGAAATATTCTCAAGAAAAATAATCCATTTTTTTGCAAAAGTTTCGTTTACATTTTTAAAATAAATGTGTTGGCAATTATTTTCGACAAAAATAGAATCATAACTGCACAAATGTTTCTGTCACTTCAGCGCTTGAATAAGATTTATTGCAATTTTAAATTATATTGAAAAAAGTGCGAAGTCAGTAAACAGATCGTAAAAAAAGAAAATCAAATTGCGTAAAATTTTTTTTTTAAAAACTACAAATAAATAATCCTCCTTGTACTCAAGGGCAAACAGCAACCAGGTGTATCATATTGACCTTTTTTCCTTCCCACAAAAATCTAAATTTTTCTTATTTTTGCTTTCATTTTCAGTCTTAAAAAATAAATAAAAGAAAAGGAGATAAATTCAAAATTAACATACAATCTCACTCATAATTGGTGTAAAATAAACTAACACAGTTTAAAATAATCTAGTATGATATATATTTTGGCGAGCAATATGTTTCATTCAATAAAGCAAAGTTTCATCTCAAAACTTAAATTGCTCCCTCCTTGTGAGTAGATATAACCATAAACGAGAAAACCATTCAGAAACGAGCAATTTGAATTTGTCAAATTTAATTATCTAAAAATAGGTTATCGAATGAAAGGACAGTATATTAAATATATTGCTATAAATAAGTAAAAATATTTTTTAAAAAAAATGAAATCTGCTATTGCAAATTTCAGGTTATCATGTCAGAACATTATTTTTTTAAGTCATGTAATTCATGTTCTCACATGACATATTTTGCAATCATCAATATTTAGAAAAGCGATGGTTTTTAATCATCTCAAAATGAATCGAGCTTTCAAATTTTTCTCGAGGCCAGATTTCTTTTCCATGAATAACCAGTTTTAACCAGTTTTTTAAACAATCACGTGACTATCAGATTATGCATGCGTCGATATTTCAAAATCATTTTTTTTTAATTTTAAAATCGTGCAATCTCCAAAACTCTATCTAAAAGCCAGACTTTTTTGTTGTAGTTTTTGTAAAAATCCGGTTTAACTGTTGGATTTGGTTTGGAATGATTACGTGATTTCGTCAACTTTTAGATAAATCTATTGTCAACTTTTAGATAAGTGATGAATTTTTTTTCATCTCAAAATCGTTCGAGCTCCAAATTTTTTGAGAGCTATATATATATAAACTTTCGATACCTTCCTTGCTGTTTCGCATTCATTCCCATTTGTGCTTTTTCGAGTCATATCTTTTACGACCCTGCCCTTTATTGACCAGACAGGAGAATCGGGAAAATGACGGACATCCGCTCCAATTTGTAACTGGCGATAAGTGTGACAACCTTATTTTCTAATCACCATAAAAACTAAAAATTGATGCCACAAAGCGATAAATCGATAATTTTATGCCAATGCATTTTGAATCTCCTAAACCCCCAAACCAAAACAACATCTTGTTATCACATGATAATAGATGAATAAATGAGTGACGGTAAATAATATTATGAGTACAAAATCTAATGATTTATTAATTAATAATAATAAATGATAAATATTCTTAATAAATTAATAATAATAATTATGCGTAATAATGCACCAAATGTAAATTTGTTTTACATGTCTCATACTTCTTTCTTTTTGATTATTACTAGATAAAAAGCTTTTGTGCAATTTCTACCCTTTATATAAAGATAATAGCCAACTACAACAATACACAGCTTGGTGCTTCGAATACAAATAATCTCTTCCGTATGCCCGTCCAAATCTACTTATTCAATTGGTCGGTTTAACAATAATTTCGTGCGCTCAGAAACTAAGTCGCATCAGCGCCAGTAAATTTCGTCTCGCGGATTCATCTCCATATTCATGTCACGAATTCCGAGGCATCGGATTCTCTCTCGGTTTGGAAGCAATTTCTGACGGATTCGTATGCCGCGAATGTATTCGGCTTCACGTTCCGTCTGACTAGAGCAATTTGATTTGTGACGAATGCGAACGCTTTACAGAACACGTCTAATTGCTCTATTATGGAATCTGAAGGTATTCTGAATGAGGTATGGAGTCTTTTCACTGCTGAATCCATTTTATTCGACTGCAAAATTAGGATTTCCAGATACTTGTTTCATTGATTTTAATATCAGTTTTGGGCATGCTGTATGAAATCAAATTTATAAATTTACTTATTAGTTGCTCCTGTGATGAATATTTTTAATTAATCAATTTTTTTTCTTGTAAAATAATTGCAAATTATTGCAGAATTTATATATTCATACTATTATCTACTAGCTAATATACCCAAAAATTTCTCGGAATAAAATTATTTATCCATTTTTTTCTACTACTGGCAATTTAACTATTTAATTAGCTTTAATTGTAAATTACAATTTATTGCTCAAAAATACTTTTTGAAAGAAGTATGAAAGAAAGCTTTGCGTAACAGATTTAATCTAATTTAAATTCTACCACTGTTTTTGGTGATCCTGCTGGTCGACACAGGGAGATAGTAATGCCATGCTTAAGTCTTAAAGAGTATTGCTTTAGAATTTCGTGATTTAATGCTGGAATTTTATCTATAAAATATGTGATGCAATATAAAATATGTGAGGTGTTTGAAACACACTATTTAGAAGATCTTTGAATCTAGAGCCATCAAATATTATATGCAGCTACTTGTTGAATTCTATAAAAAAATGTTATACAAACTTATTTAATAGAAAAGAAATCTAGGATTTAATATTTCTCAATGATTTCAGAATATACTCAAAAACAATTTCCATAAATTTGTTTTAAATTTGAAAAAAAAATATTAATATTTCTAATATATAATAGTTAGTTGAATGCATTTATTTTGAATTTTCGTAAATTTTTAATAAATTTAAATCCCGGTTTTCTAAATTTTCTTTTCTTTTGTCTAATCGTACTTTAGAAGACTTTAAATAATTTTTTTGTTTATTATTCGAAATTCTTATTATTTAATCATGGTTTTTGACTACTTTTAGTTATTGTATTATAGTTCTCGCGCAATTAAGTAAAAATAACATTATATTTCTTAATTTAAGGCTGTTATTTATTCCAAAATGTTGACTGCCTTGCGTAATAAGAATTTAGACATAATTCTTCTTGTAAATTATTACATGATGTAAAATTTTTTGCAGAATGTAAAGTTGAAGAAATGAAGTTAAAAGATGCAAAGTTGATGAAAAAAGTTTATAACTTTATTATGCTATGATGTTTCGGACTTGAAATTATAATCACTTCTTAATTTCAATTTCTGCGATTTTCTATCCTAACAGTTCAATAGAAGTATTTGAATTTTTAATCACTGTGTGTTTCACAATTGCTTCCAATTAATTTACCGTTAACTAAATAGCAACCTTAGGATATCTTTGTTACAATGCCGTTCAAAAGCTATAAAAACTATTAACACAGATCAATTTTTTTAAATTTGTTCTTGCATATGTTATTGTATTCTCATGCTCACAGAAATTGATAATTCTAATAATAAATTAGTATATAGTATAATTATTAAATCTGGTATAAAATGTAGAGAGTTCAACAAACTCCAAAATCGAAAGAACTGAAATTCTTTTTTATATATAAGAGTGTAGGTTGTTTGTGGGCGTTTTAACACATAAAGGATGAGATGGCCAACTGATGATAAAATTACTATATTCTGAATTTAGTTACAAGATTAATAGATGATGGACGGAACAAGAACAATACAAATACTGGAACAACACGAACACTGAAGTAAACAAAGTTAATTAAGACATGTCGTCTTCTTTCGAGTTATAGAACGTTACGGTTATCGTCTACAGTGGCTTCGTCAAAACACGTCTTCTTTCTAGTTATGCAACGAACGTCTTCCGTTGCAAACGTCTTTCACCGCGGCCTATTCTGAACTGGCAGCTACAGTACTTTTGCCGCTAGAGGCACTGGTTTTGGCGCGCTGTCATGACGGCACCACAAGAGTAATATTTATAAAAAAAGATTAAAAGATTTTTTTAATATAAGAGTAATTCAAACTATTCATGGAACAAATTAGTCTCGCATATCATAATAAAGAGCATGAAAAATGCTGTAAAATGGCACGTATCCCAAGTTTTTACCACAATTAGGAAAGCTACTACGCCAATTACCGTTTACTGTTTACAGTCCCATTTCTGAGAATTATAATTCATCACGACAAATCTAACAATAAGTAAAATTTCATATTTTTCTAAGCCTATACTAATAGTGCACCTGTGCTAAATTTCAAGAAAACCCGAGTTGGTGAGGATAAATATGGCCATTTTCTGTGTTGAATTGACATGGAATGACCCTCGGCAGAATCTGAATGTTTTTTCAGTACATTTTTGTGCTGCAAGTTCCTAGATTTGAGCTATATATTTGAAATTATAATAAGCTACTTAATTGCATAATAGATTTTTTTTTCTTAGTATCTGGGAATTGTCCGCCTATGAGAAGTAAAACTAAATAGATTTTGTTCCAAAATTTGTCTGCTATGTAAGTAGCATGTGTGTTAAAACTCAGCTTGCTGTTAATCAAAAGTTCATTTTAATTATCTCTGTGATGAATCAACGTCATAGAAAATTTGATCCAAGATTTGTTTCCTTTTTTTGAAGAGGCTTATTTTTTGTAAAATTCCCCTCGGATAAATATGGCAGAGGTTTTCAAGTCTTCGACTACTGATGTCAAAAAATGACGATGTATTTGTGTGTATAGAAGGACTTCTTTTTTTATTGAGAGCGAAAAGTGTCTGCCAATAAAGTAATGATATTTAACAACCCAATTTGGTTTGCAATTTTCGTACATTTCAATCCAATTTTTTTACAAAGAGTGACTTATTGATTTCAGTCGTCTACGTATTACAGACTTTTATAAATACTCTTTACTTCTAAATTCCCCGATATACATTTCCACGAAAAGGCTTCGAAACTAAAAACAAATTGCAAATTTTCCTGCAAGTCATAAAAACTAAATTGTGTAAGAAAGCATAGTAAATGACTCAGGATTCCTAAAAACCTGATCAATAAATCCCCACTCTCAACTTAATACTAATAGCATGATCAGTAAATGCATCATCACACGCACATTTTGTTTCCATTCCAAGAAGATTCTGGCAAACGTAGACGCGCAGGCAACACAAACCGACCAGTTTGTTGAAAGTTGGTGTATACGTACGTTCGGGGAGAAAAAAATGCAAAGTTAGGGAGTAAATAAACCAACTTGCCCCGACACCTCCCCTTCGCTGTGGAGGTGGTTGGCTGCTCCCTAAGAGCTTCGCACCTGAAGGCCACTTTGTTCTAAAATTAGCTTCCCTGTCACTCAGAACTCACTTAGAAGTGCTCCGGATTATGATGGAGCGGGAACTTCAGACGATTCGAACAGGGAAAGGAGAAGAGGGGAACATCACGCGATGGTTGGAGGAATGGCAAAAATTTACTTTCTTTATTCGAAACTGATGTTAATGATAAGAAATGTTTAAGTGTGGTAAAAACGTGTTGGAAAAAGTAATATCTGAGCATCTTGTGCCTGAAACAATAGAAATAAAAGTGCGTTTAATGTATTAGATAACATTTATATAAGATATTATTATTTACAAAATTTATTTATTGCCCGAATTTTTAAAAAAATTATAATGATAAAATCAGCTTAAATAAACTACTTTTTAAAAAACATCCTAATTCTTATTTTCTCCATAAATTATGAATAATTTTTGAAGAATGATGTAAAATTTATTTTAACATTTCAAATGGCAACATGAAGACAAATAAATGAAAATATTTTAATTATCTTTTAGATTTCTTTAATGATAAAATGTGTTTTGTTTACATATGTAGAACCTTATTTCTAATTAACAAAACATTAATAATCATAAAACATTCCTTACATTTTTTTATTATTTCATGTCATTTGCGAGTATATTTTGAAGAAAGTTTATTCATTTGTTTTGATTTCGATATTTCACAAACTTTTTGTGCATTTTGAAATTCTACTTACAGCTTGTCATTATACATAAACTCTTTATGCATTTAAAGATTTCATTATGGCTATTCGTCTTTATAAACAAACTCTTTGCTCATTTTGGGATTCCTCACTGCTCATCATTATACAGAAATTTTTTTTGTATTTTGGGATTTTACTTTTCATTATTCAACATTATAAACAAAATCTTTATGTATTTTGGAATTTCACTTCTTACTTCATCATCATTATACACAATTCTTCATCATTATACACGATATATTATGCATTTTAGAATTTCACTTCTTACTGCTCATCATCATATGCGAACTCTTTATGCATTTTGGAATTCCACTTGACACTGCTCATCATTTGTTGTTAAATGAATAATCGAAACTCCTTTATATCACGGTAATTATTGTCATGATATTAATATATTTTTCTTCTTCTTGATTTGCCTATCAGTTTGGAAAAGTGTCCTACAGTATTTTTCCTTATGCATTAAAGGGTTCTGAATAACCTTGAATGGCCTTACACACATATTAATACAACTTTAAAATTAATGAAAATTAATAGAATAAATAATCTAGTAATAGATCAAAGTAATAATAAATAATATAACAATTAATAATATGATGATAAAATTAATGTAATTAGAATTATAACAGTTTGCTCTCAAGATTATACATAAATTATATTCTGATGATTATTTCAGAAGTTATTTGCAAACACCTGAGCAAACTCGCCGAAGTTTGACTTGATTTTTTTGTTGTTTAATAAAATGTCTTAAGAAGTACTTAATTTTAATATTTAAAATAGCACAGCTGACCTAGAAATATTCATAAAAATGGCGCGTGAAAATTTATCTTCCCCATTCAGGTGAGGTTCTTATACGAACCACATAGTTTTGGTGCATATTTTTGATAAATTTTACTAAAATGTATCTTTAACAATTTTTTAAGCAGTACTTAAATTAAAGTTTAATTTTTTAAAAATTCTAATCTAGGAAGTCATGCAAAATTTAGTGTACTGATGACTTCAGAAATTACATACTGACATTTTAAAAATAAATTCTTTCTTTTATTGTGCTATGATTTTCCAGAAGGTAAGTTAGCAAAACGTGGAAAGTTGATAATCATCATCGCCGCTTAATACAATCTTTAACATCATTGTGATCTTAATGCATTTAAAAGTATCCCATACATGTATATATGTATGAGTAGAATTTCTCTATTACAATGATCGTATTCTGTGTAATTAAATGATGTACATCGAACCAGTGGGATATATCTCCAAGAAAAATCTTTCAGTTTCTCTTTTTCGAATATAAATCGTACAGTAAATATTCAGTGGTGATGCCGTGTTATGTCATTTTTTAGAAACATTTCATGCTTATGCAAATGCTCCAACTGGTTTTGATTTTACTAAAAATAGAAATGAGATGAATAATGTCGAATAAAATATTATTTTTTTACAAAGCAAGATTCCAACATATTAGGGAAACTTACCAATAAAACAAAATAGTATGATAAAAGAAATAGACTAAAATTCACCTTTGGAAAAAAAGCGCTGAAGAATGTGTTTAACAAAGAACTCTAGATAAGCACACTTCTTACATACTTCTTATGGTCCATTTGCGGAGTAAACTCCTCCAAACATGACAGGCGCAAGTTCCTGAAACGAATACTGCATGTTCGAATACTAAAATTGCTGTTGCTTCTATTAACCTAAAAGCTTATAGTACCAATATGTGAGCTTCATAATTTTATTGATAACTAGTTTGCTTTGATGACCGATTTGTACACCAGAAATATTGGTTAGATTCCACTTCAGTTAAATCTTTTATATATCATTTCATGTCTATGATAACGGTGAATTATCAGGCATTAATGTTATTTTATTTTTCTTATATATGTCCGTCTTATATATGTAATGTTGTTTTATATGTCTTATATATGAATTATTCATACGAACCTTTTTAATGTAGACTATATCCGTGATATCATATCGCTATTAAAAATGTAAATGCCATATTCAACTATCTTCTAATTTTCACAATATTGAAAAATCACTCATTTTATTCGTCTTTTAAACTACTCAGATATTAAAAAGGATAATTTCTCTTGAGAATACATCAATGGGAAAAAAACACGCGATCAAATATTTTATGAAACAATGAAAACTGTTTGAATTTCAGCGCAACAATTCATTCAATTCATTCTTTGTTGGAAAAAAGGCAAAGAAAAAAAGCCAAAATTGAGAAAAAAAATTGCATGAATATTAAATTAGTATCATTCAAAAGATGTTTTGAATTTTAATGATTTTTGTGATGTAATATTTTCGAAAATTATAGTGTAGAAACCTCAACATTCCGCTTAATTTTTAATTAATTGTCTCCCCCATCATTCTCACCCTTCAAAGTATGTATATACAAAGTATGTTGTTCATCATTTGTAATAGTAGAAATATGCAGAATCTTATTTCTTTGAAAACTAATTGAATCTTTCAAAAAAAAATAATTTTAAGAGAAAAAATTTGATTATGGCGGTCGGTGTCAAGTTTTTTAGACTCTTTTTATTTATTCATATTTATTTCACTATATTAATCCTTTTTTAACATTTTAACGGCATCTCTTTAGTAAAAAATAAAGAATAATTAGTTGATCGATTTTTTTTTCTATCAGGCCTTTGTGCTAATAGCCATTTCACAGAATCTTAGAAATGGCATCCAAAAGAATAATTATATTATAAAAAAAATTTAAAAATTGTAAATTATCTTGAAATATTACTATATTGGACTATGTACCAAATTGTTTGCGAAAATCCTATAAAACTATTCTTGCTCCTCCTTAAAATCCGAGAATTTAGACATATTATGTGATGATTTTAAATTGCTATCA